>PVIU01019432.1:0-36388 GCA_004026605.1 Ondatra zibethicus
CATGATACTCACACAGCTGAGATCATGACAAGGTGAGAACAAAATCTTTATGATGTGGAAACAGATGCCCCTTTATGCTCATGGGCACAGGCCATCACCTTCTCTTGATCCATACATGACCTTTCCATTCATTGAAAAATAATTTTCACTTCAATTTAACCTAACCTGGCTGTAATTATCATTCCATCCAAATGACTCCAAGAGCAGCCTATGTTTCTTTAGACTTTCCTTTTGTTCCCGCTGTGCTGTGTATGCAAACTTGCGGTAATTAAAAGCTATTCCTAGCCAGAGCAGTGAAAGCTGTTGAATAACTAACTGCTGCTCCTTTCAAAACAGAAGAAATATTTTGGCAATGTATCACATTTCAGTTTTGCAAAACCAAGCATTAGTAGGAATCTAATATAAGACACATGTCCCACTGCCCACATTCAGGCCTTTTAAGGGTTCACCACCTTCAAACAGCATGCTTACCAAGCATCCGCCCACAGAGACAGCTGTGCCCACAGGGTTGCAGTGTAGACAGATACAGCACTGATGGCTAGGCAGACAATAAGGGCTAATCCACCAGGCATGTGTCAACAGCTGAAGAAACCTTGAAGATAAGAGGAGCAGGCCAGAAGTCCAGAGCAGAGGAAAAATAACATGGACTAGAAGCAAGCTCTTCAGTCCAGGGCTCCCGTTTCACTCACAGACCCCACAGGTTGGTCAGGCATCAGATGATTTAATTAGCAGGTAAATGATGTGAGATCCACTCGGATTATGAATGAACCATAGTTTACTGACTCAAGGCTTCGTGATCACTGACAGCCCAGGAGAACTTCCTCCTTCTTAGTTCAGAGAGTCTTCATCTGCTTCAGGAAGTGTGTGTGTGCGTGCGTGCGTGCGTGCGTGCGTGTGTGTGTGTGTGTGTGTGTGTGGTGGTGGGGGCGGGCGGTCCTTCTTTACTCTGACCAGCCTTGGGGTATTTTCAGTGACAGATTTCGGTGCACTTGGACTGTGGCTGATGGCGAGTCCTCTTATCTTCACAGGCCCACACATGCTAGCAAACTCCACTTGTCCACAGTGGGCCTTCTCTGTGTGCGGATGGGGTGGGGGTTCCACCATGACAGGTTAATTATGGAAACCTCAGAATATGAAAATAGCATTCTTCACAGGACAATGGAAAAGACACCCTTCTTTTTAAGCGATTTCATTTATTTGCTTTTGTTTTAAATAAGGAAATCTTCTACCATAATTGTCTTACTCTGCTTTTATTTTATTTCATATTCTTTTTCTCTCATTTTTAATTTACTTCCTCTCCTCCATTCTATCTATGGTATGGGTTTTCCTATATCTTTCTACACATTCATAGCAGTCACATACAATTACACATATATACATATTCACTTTTTACTATTAGCTATTTTAAAGGAAATGATAGCCAGGTCTCACACCAGTAACCCTAACACTTCAGAAGTGGAGACATGGGATCAGGAATTTGAGGCTAGCTACACAAAAAATTTAAGGCTAGCCCTGCACTACTTTAGAATCTGCATCACAAAATAATACTGCTATTTAAATGGGGCTTTTAATAGCTTCTGCAGCATCTTGATCCCGGATGATCTTTCTGGAGCTTGTCCTTCCGCAGCTCTAACACACGCCCTCCATCCTTCCTTCACAAAGGTATCATGATGTCCTGTCGGGTGGCTCTACCTCAGTTTCCCCACAGTTCCCCATGACTGTGAGGAGCTAGATTCACCACAGCATTTGCATTTGCTCTCAAGTCTTGGGGTTTTGATTCGATGGGCTTGATAATGAGAAATAATATGGCTGAAGCAAATGCACGCATACTTTTTATTCTAAAGGATACCATAGATTACTTTTGGAAGATGAAAAACACATTCTATCAGCATTTTATATGGACACAGTTTTGTTGCAACCCTCCCTAAGCCAGCCTGTAAAGTGTTTCAGTGTTATAACACACTGGCCGTATACTTCTCCAAGTCTGTGCGTCTAACCAAAGAATATGGTACTTTCCCGATCTACTTCTCTGAAGACTGTCTCATTATCCTTTGTCCAATTATTACTAAATTTTTTACACAGCAATTTTCATATAATAGAGATTAAGTTCTTAGCTTCAAATTGCAATAATCCTCCATATCTATTTTTCTATCTCTCTTTTTATGCTATATAGTCTTAAGTATAAATCTTAAATGAGCATCAAGTTATGAGCAGTCATACATGTACTCAGGAAATCTCCTTTGCCCCAGACTTCTGACAACACTCTCTTCCAGTGTTCTTGCACTCACTCAGCCCATTGAAATGCATTTCTCAATGGAACATGGTGATGGCATGATTTTCTTCCAGATAAACACCTGCCATATCAGCTTATTTGGTGAAATCCTCCATCATTTGCTTGCAGAGTCAAAGCTGTCCCAGCCATATTACATTGTCATGTGACCTGTAGTCAGTTTCCAGATCTAATAGGCCTCACTTCTCTGTTTCTAGATTTCTGGAACATCACCCAGATTTAATTGCAGTCTCTTTATGTTATGTTTTGATACCTGAACAGGTAAGTGTTATTATTATGTTTAAAACACAACATATATGTTTTAAATAAATGATAACATCATTATGTGATTTCCCCTATAAACTTAAAATTTTATTTAATACTTAATGTCCCTTTCCATAAAAAGGAACTTTTGAGAATTCTTTAAAAACTACACTGAATTTATAAGTTGAACTTAGACAGCTTTTATTTGGTTTCCTGTTCAAGCATAGTCATACTCTTTGGTTTATAAAGATTGCATTGAATATTTCTCACAAGATATACTATTTTAACTGATTAATACTATTCAAGAAGAAGCAATATGTTTAAAATTGTCCATGTAGTGGTTTGAATGAGAATAGTCCCCACAGACTCACATGTTTGAATGCTTAGTCACCAGGGAGTGTGACTGTTTAGGAGGGACTGGGAGGCATGGCCTTATTGGAGGAGGTGTATCATTGGGGACAAAATTCATCCAGGCCCAGTCTCTCTTCCTCTCCCTCCCTCTTCTCCCCCCATCTCACCCTCTCTCTCTGCCTGCTGAATGTGGATCCGGATATAAGTCTCAGCTGCTTCTCTAATACCATGCCTGTCTGTGTCCCACCACGACTGTGGACTATTATTCTGAAACTGTAAACACCCCCAATTAAATGCTTTTTTTTTTATAAGAATCGCCGTAGGCATGCTGTCTCTTCACATCAATAGAACAGTAACTAAGACAGTCCATCACCAACCAATTATAGCCAACTGACCACATAATAATATTGGTCTTTATTTATTAAAGTCTTTTGAAGCGTCTTGTAATTTCTCTCAGATTAGTAGAGAAGGGGCTGCCCTGCTTTCATACATATAAGGAATTTTTCCATTGTTCATGCTTTCCAGGAAATGCTTGATAATGTTAACTATAGCAGCCAGCCTAGTATTGAGTGGATTTCCCTAGTTAATTATTTAAAAGATTGATTAGACCTTACTGGTAAATATTTTTGTTATGTTCTTATAACCCATTTATGTGATTAGCAAAGACACATCATTAAATGTCTCATTTGCACCAAATTTTCTCCTTCACTTATTAACAACATGGGCAAAATTGACAGAGGAGGTGACACTGAGTTGCTCTAGTTTTCCTAAAATAACTTCACTTGGTTCAAGCATATGCTTTCTTACATAGGTCTACTGTAGTATCTACTAGCCAATTTATAATTTGATGCCTCTATTTTAATTGAAGTTTGGTGATAGGTTTATCAACATTCATCACGTTTTGGCATTCAGCTTAACTAGCATTCACAAATAGACTTGGGAACTATTTTATTTTACTGTGATGTTATTTATGTACCAACAATTTCTTCAACAGTGCAGTAACCACTGGGCTTGGTTGAAAGAATACCTCCTACCAGGGGATGTAGCTCAGTGGGAGAGTGTTTGCCTTACAAGGTGTGACCTTGTGTGACCTTATGCATCATTACCCCTTCAAAAAGAAAGAATGAAAGAGTAAGGGACATGTGGTTCTAACTCAATCCTACTTCCTTGTGATGAGAGGTCAGAAATATTTCTAAACTCCCGAGTAGGCTCTCTTCAAACCCGGCGTGGAAAGTATGCATGACTCCACTCTAAGGACAGACAGGCTCAGTCTGAGACTCCTGCAGCACCCTCAGCCTTCCTAACACTCTTTCATAATGATTAAATGCAACAATAAAAAATGCTTGCTACTCAAAAGTAGACAACGGTAAACAACTAAAACAACAGCCATTGCTGAACGCTGTATGTTGTATGAACGTAGGGCAATGGTAGATACAGTTTGGACAATGCTCCCCTCTTCAAGTGATCAATAGCAATAAACCAATCACCTTTTCAAAACACACCGGGAAGTCGCCTCACCTCACCTAAGTGAAACACAGTGAAGTGATGCCAGGTGCTGCAAATTTCCAAGTTTCCCTCTGCCAGTTTGACAGTAGCAGGACTCAAATACTTTGTTTTCAGATCCTTAGTAAATATGTTTTACTATTCCACCGTGAAGAACCAGCCTTGCTCTCTGCAGGTAGCATCCATCTTACTGGGGGAAATGACAGGATATCAATCCATATGATCCCTTCTACTGTGGAAGTCCAAAACAGACACAAAAGCAGAATTAGAAACTAACAAAACCCTACAAGAGATGATCTGGAATGGCACTGTGAGAGAGGTGGGAGTCACAGAGAGAACAGGAATAGGAGAGGGACTGTGAAGTCATTACAGAGCAACTTAGAGCAGGATGTACTTGACACATACACTGTGGAGAGGGGGACAAAGACAGAGGTGGGAATGCAGAGGTGTAGAAAGGTGAAGGCGTAAATGCGGACAAGAGAGTGTCACCTTGTATGACACTAAGAAGTAACACATATTACAAAAACCTTTCAAAAAACCCAGGATCACATCCAACAATATAGAATAGCAATCTAGGGGTTACTAGACCCTTTCTAGACTCTTCCGCCAAAGCATTAAACATGAATATAATACAGCAATTGTAGTTATTCGTAACAAGTCAGTGAAATCAAGATTTCCAAGAGTTATTAGCACATCAGGGTCACTGTGGTGCTAGAGATAATAGCAGTCAGGGAGAAACAGCCCATATTTATCAGCAAATATAAAGACATGGTGATCAATACATGTGGCAGAACATTATTTAGCCTTAAGAAGCAGGAAACTCCACCCTAGGAGACATGGATGAACCTTGAGAACACTACGTTAAGTGAAAGGTGCCCATTACATATGGACAAACACTGCTGCCTCTACTGTCTGAGGAGTTGAAGGGTGGCAAGCTCTCACCAGCAGGGCGATAAACCATGATGCAGATGACTAGGGCTGCTAATGCCTGCTAGTTCCTAGGTATAAAGTCTCATTTTTTTTCATGATGAATAGTTTCTAGAGATTGTGTACACATTAAGACTGCAGTTTAAAGTGTCATGTTATGCACAGAGTCTTGTTAAAAGGGAGATCTTCAGTGTTCTTATTACAATTTCCAAAACGAAACACTAACCTTGAACTAAAAGAATAATAATCTCAGCTTTAAATTATAAGTACATCCTAAAGAAATTCTTAGGCCTTAGACTGAGAACAACCTTGCAGCACAGCCAGTTACCAAAAGCATGTGTCTTCACAGTATACAAAGAACTCTCAGAAACAATAACTACAGCAAACTTTGAAAAAGCAGAAGGCTTGTAAACTTCAGTAGTAAAGATGTCCAATGAGCATAAAGATTTAAATATAATCAGCCATCGGGAAATGCAATTGATGAACTCCTGCTAAATGAAAGAACTAGCAATGTCAGGTAGCAAGGAGCAACTGTGGCCTGGGACACAGTTTGATTGTTTTAGGAAAGGTAAACATGAATCTACCCTAACATCTAACAATTATGCTCCTCAGTATATATCCAAGAGAATAAAAGCACAAATAGCTGATGTTTCATTCATCGTTGTCAAATACTAGGAACAACCTAAATGGCTATCAATAAAGAGATGAATAAACAAATTGAGGCCTGTCACAAAAGCATGCAATTCAGCAAGAAAAAAAGATGGGATATTGATTCACATAGCAAATGAATGAATCTAAACATTATGCTGAGCAAAAGTCATCAGTCACTAGATGAAACGTTCCATACTATTTCAATCACATACATTTTTAGAATAAATGTCATACCAAAATGAGACAGTGGCTGTCTGAGCTTGCATAGGATGTCAGCTGCATAAAGGCACAAGGGAATTTTCTGGAATAAGTGGAATGGTTTCTATCCTATCTTAGGTAGAAGTTACATAGGCATATGTAGCTAATAAACTCATCACTTTATATCCATCCATGTTATTATATGTAAAGCATACAGTAATTTAAAATAAGCACCCCATTTCTAAATGCATGACAGTTTTCATTAGGCTCATGGGAGGCAAACTCATTTAGAAGGGGTAGCAAGCCTTGAAGAGCGCAAACCCCTTCTGTGTGGATCTCTAACCCCATTGTAAACTATGCCTTCCCAAAGGCCAAGCCTGACAGAAGAGGCATGTTGACAGGCCCACAGAGAACACAAAACAAACAGAAAAACAAGGTCAAGAAAAAAAAGACAAAAGTTTGGCTATAAACTTAGAAATTTCGCCGGGCAGTGGTGGCGCACGCCTTTAATCCCAAGCACTCGGGAGGCAGAGGCAGGCGGATCTCTGTGAGTTTGAGACCAGCCTGGTCTATAAGAGCTAGTTCCAGGACAGGCTCCAAAGCTACAGAGAAACCCTGTCTCGAGAAACCAAAAAACAAAAAACAAAAAAACTTAGAAATTTCACAAATAGTCTTTCCCACTATGTTTTACTTTTCTTTATGGATAGTTGTATATATTATAATTTTATATATATATACATATACATATATGAACCTGCCCTATAATCTAACAATTACACTTCTCAGTGTATATTTAAGACAATAAAAGCACAGATATCTGGTGCTTCATTCATTGTTGTCAAATAGTAGGAACAACTAAATGTCTATCAAATATATATATATGTGAACATATTTGATAGATATGTATATGAATATAATTGTTATAAGTGCTTAAAATTTGGGTTATGTATTTTCCCTGTCTGGGAACACTGATTTTTTTTAATAATAAGCTTTTCAGCTCTATGATAAGAGGGTTCTTAACACATCTGTTGAAATGAACATGTACCGGAGCGGTGAAAGTGAAGGAGAGCTTCCCACCAATGCCTGTAGCACAGCACTATAGCTGAGCCTGGAGAGCTGAAAGCTTCTTAACATGGCCTGAAATCCTCCAGACACCATCTGCATCTTCAGGGTGAGCACAATGATAGCACACTTAAAGGACTGTCGTGATAATGAAAGGGAGCACGCATGGAACGCGTAAGAGAGTTTCAGTGGTCGACAGTCTCAGCTTCCTTCTTTTTCCCACCGCACCTTGACTTTCCCTGATACCAGGGTCTGGGCCGTAACTAGTTAGGCAATGTTCTGAAAGAGCCAGTGCAGAGACCACAGATGAGAGAACCGAGTCCTTTTGTCTAGGGATTGATCTGTACTAACTGTATCCACCTGGAGCAGAGAACACAGGAAGCAATACATTTGCAGGCACTGTGGTTGGTGCCGTTGATGTGCTGTGAAGCTTTAGTGGACAGTCAGCAGTAACTGGCGGTTTTTAAGTTGAGGTAGGCTACATCTCCTAACCACGGGATTGTCCAGTGTCCACTACACACCAGATTCTATGTTATGAACTAATTCAGTGGTAGATAGAACAAAGAATTGTTTACCTTCCGAGCAAAAAGCAGGTCAATGAACACTTCTGCAAAATAGGGCAGAAATTCACATTTCAACCACAGGTAAAAGCAATGCTCTGACCTAATCATATGCTGGCTGATTGGATAGCCTTCCTCAGCAGGGCAGAAGGAACTTCCAACACCCCAAGTTGCATGAGAAAGAAGAGAAACCAATTTTGATACTGATATTCTTTGTCACAAGTTTCTTCTTGCTAAGAAGTTTCCACAGTAATATGAAAGACCCGCCTTCCCTGCTTATCCCTGAGGCTGATTATTGTAAATAACATTCTGAAAAATACATTTGTTTAAATTTCAGGTCCCAGGAGATTTTATACCTAGCCCATGCACTTCTATTTCAGGCATTAAATCCCTACCAAGCAGCAGGATATTTGAACAGCCCATTCAGAAAAAAATATATATTTTTTTCATAAAGAGGGAAGAACCTAAATGTTATAAAGTCTTGATAATAATCTTGACAGTTCCTGTCTTCCTCCTCAATTCACAGCCCAAGAGTCTCCATCTGTCTGTCCCAGAAGGCAGTGCCATGCAGGGCACTATGAACGAGGTGAAGGAGGGACAGTCACTCTGAAGCAACAGTCAGACTCCTCACGTTTGTTATGAAGATTAAGTGCATTTCTGCAGGAGTCACTGAGGTAATCCATCTTAGGTTCAGTTGATCGGAAGAATGTAAGAGCAGCTAGGTAACAGTGTGCATTGCAAGAGCACACAGAGGAGAATGTCACCTTTTCTCTCTAATAGCATCTAACACAAGCATGTCTGCAAGTTAGCATAAAGTAGTGAGCTGTCCTATTTATCCGACTGGTTAGCTCTAAGCAAGGATAAGCTCCACAGGAAGACACAAGCAACCGAGTCTTCGGCTTCAACCCACTAGAGGACTCAGCCAAACGAACCAAGAAGACCTGACTATTCCAGGTCTAATATGATTAAAGGCTTGCTGGAATCAAACAGTTAAAATGCTTTAAAATATATGTATGTAATCACCAATCTCCCAAAACATACACAAATTCAGTCTCCTTCCTTTTAGTTTAGAAATATTGGGATCTAAAGCGCTTAGGTTGTTAAGCACGTACAAGCTGTAATTTAGCCCACCTACTTCCTCTCCCCACCCCAAAGGGAACCTCAGGGGATGGTGGGAAGAGATGCAAGGTTGCATGTATCTCTGGGGACTATCAGCATATTAATGAACTGTGTTTCTATTTACACTGCCATCACCAGGAAGGAACTGGTTGTGCTTTAGTTGACAGTGTTGGGTGAATGACAGCCAGCTGCATCTCTTGGTATGTTCAAGTTTCCCACAATTTATTCTACAGCCAGAGTTTCCAGTTCACCCAATACGCTAACATGAGACAATATGCTAACAATACGCCAGGCAAAGAAGGAAGCCTTTAAAGGAATCCACAGAATGAGTTTTCAGAACTAAGCAAACAGAAAGTATAATGGATGAGTAAGCGAGCTGTTTACCTGTGGAGGATTAATAAATGCATGCATTTTAAGTAGAGGGGATTGTAGAAGATTAAGACACTTTGGGTGGTTAATACTGTGTTAAGGTTTCAATGTGAACTATATACCACAGGCTCAGGTGTGTGAATACTCTGCCTTCAGTTAGGGCCCTAGCTCTTGGGGATTGTGGAACATTTTGGACATGTACTCCAGGCATAGACCACTAGAAGTGTAGGAGTAGGCCTTTTGGTATTATAACCCAGCTAACTACTACTTCAGTTCTCTCTCTCTCTTGATCTGCCAAGAATGAAAAGCCGTGCTGTAGATTCCTGCCACCCTGGACCAAGCTGCTTGCCACTATGGCTCTGGTTTCCCTGTCCTGATGGGCAGTATTCCCGAACAGTGAGGAGTACACCTTTCTTTCCTTAAGTTTTTTCCATGAGTTTTTCCATCAAAACAACAAAAGTATCTAAGAAACTTCTAATATTTCTAAAATTTAGCAACCATATCTCTTTGGGGGCAAACCTTAATTTCTGAAGCATAATATTCCTGAAACTCTACCCTGCTCACAATCTCTGTCCTTTCTGTTTGCACCCGGGCATTGCTGCTGGACTGACTTTAATTATGTGTGTCATGACGTAAAGGCCACTGCTTCTGCTCCCCTTCCTTGTCCTCTATCACATCCTCAGATCATTATTTCCCTGTACAGGTGCAACATGGTCGCCCACCTTCCACTCCCCTCTCACTCCTCACTGGGTGATTTTCCATCCATTTCTTTCTCTCATCTGGTGGAAGTTCATAGGGACAAGGAAGAAGTTGGGGACTTTGTGCATAACCCATCAGTTCTCATTCACATACCCCCACAATCTCCGTTTTCTTGTGTTGTTCCCCAAATCAAGAAAAGAAAAGCAAAAATTATAACTCCCAAGAAAATGGAAAGAAAAAATGTTCCTAAATTCTTGCTTCTGTTTTAGAATACAAATAATACAGAAGAGGAGGAAAGATTGTAAGACTTATAACACCAGAAAATCAACTGTGAAAAAGACCTGAAGGTAGCAATGAACAGGAAAATATGGAGGTGGGGAGATTTTGAAAGGTCTCATGCCTAGATAAAGAACTATAGTCAACTAATAGCTTCTGAGAGAAAGAGAATTAGCCACTCCCAGGAAGACCACCCTTACTGGCCATCCAATATAGAGTGGTCAGCCCTAAAGCCAGATACACATAAACAGCAGTTGAATTAGAATTCTCTTTCAATTAAAAAAAAGTTGTTTTTTTTGTTTTTTTTTGTTTTCTTTTTGAAAAAAGAAAAGTTACTAAATACAGAAAATGATTTTGTTCATTAGACTTTTATTTGGCTTTTACCTGTTATGAGGAACTATTATGCAAAATGATGACTACAATAATAGTAATTACTAATTGCTCATGTCTCTGCATATGCTGGACACACATTTACTCATTTTCTCCTTATAACAATGCCTCAAGGAGGAGCAGATATAGAAAATAAGCTCTCTTAAACACAAGGCTGGTAGGTGAAATAAATCCAGAATCATGGACAAGAAACTCTCTTCTTTAATGACTGTGGCAGACTGCTATGGCTATTTCTATCCCATGAATATGCTTACATCTAATGGGGCATTTATTCCACAATTTATATGAAGTGAATTTCATTGGTTTGATGTTTATAAACATATATAAATCTCTTTAATATATGTTTCCTCTACTAAATAACCTTACCAGCACATGTGAGCTCCTTCTACTACACTGTGTAGAGTTAATATGGCCAAAGTAAGGCGCAGTCAGGGTACACTTCAGCCCCTGAGTGGTTCTTCAAGCCCATTCGACCCCCTTGGTTTCAACCAGAACCTTCCTTGGAACTTTCTGGTCTAAGTGCCATCAAAACTCTTCCATTCCTCTTGCTTCATTTTTGAGTATTAATATCCCATCATTCTGCTGCCTTAAAAACACATAGACCTTCATACTATCATAGATACTTGAAGGGGAAGGCCAGCTTTCCTTTCTCGGTATCCACCAGGAGTGTCAGGACCTGGGCAGGAGTTATAAGTCACATCTTCGTGGACTGTATCAGGACACCTAAATGTCTAACCAGGACAGAGGACTCATTCGACAAGAAAATCAAACTGGATAGGAATCTTGAAGGATTTAGGACAAAAGGCTGTTGAGACTTTGCAAATCCTTGGTGTAAAAGAGCTGAGTAACCCTCAGTTGAGAGTTTCCACGAACTCTTATGTTGGGTAGTAACAACATCAGGAAAAAATAGTTTCTCTAGCTGCAGTATAAAAAGACAAACAGTGAGAGTAGAGTACTGTCAGTCGTTAGTTTTTGGCAGTTACAATATCTTTACAAATGGACTATTATTTAATCTGTTCCTTCACCCAAATTGTCATCTGATCAGCTTAAAGTTGCAGCAAATATATAAGCCAAGAGATCAAAGCAGCCTTCTTAGGAAAGAGAGATAGGCCTGTTCAGCAAGTTTTTGTTCCTAGCTAATTACCATGCTGGGAACAAGCCAAATGAGTTTGAACAACACGCAGCAAAGTACAGCCACAAGACAAATATAAGTGCAGTCCAAACAGCTCTGTTTAAAAATGCTGGTAGCGTCCAAAGTCCAACAGCTTGGCAAAGTCTAAAACCCACCCTCTGTTCCCAGAGAAAGAAGTTCAAGTACTTACAGTGTCGTGAGACTTATCCTTGACATCATAGAGTGTCAGTTTTATTGTAGTCTCCTCATAGATGGGGTACTCAGACGGGAATGTGACACCCGTCAAGAACACTGGGTCTTTTGTTCCCTGAAAAAGCATAAGCAGATAACTTGGATTCAGTAAGGCAGCAACTGTAGCTGGCAGCACGCAGGGACAAATGAGAACACAGAGAGTGTGTCTCTGCCTGCCGTGAACCCAGGGCCCTGCTGTACTGATGGCTACTGAGTAGGTGAACTTGCATTTTTTAAGTAACTAAGGACTCTAAAATAAACTTGGTTTTAAAAATTGTAATCAGAACCTGTCTTTAGGATAAGTTACCAGCACATTTAAATATATGTGTGTGTGTGTGTGTGTATATGTGTGTGTATTATTATTATTATTATTATTGAGACAAATGATCTAAAATACCACCTCGCCAAATTGAATGAAGCTATTTTCTTAAAACATTGAGAAATGCTCTGCTATCCCTTTAAAAATGTTTTTTCTTACTATGCTCTATGATCATGTGATTGTTTTTAGATGTTTAACCGTGACCTTTCAGTCCCCAAAACAACTTAAAAACTAGTGAGAAGTCGTCTAAACCTGATAGATTGGTGAAAAGCAATTATTGCTTGGAATGTTGTCACCAAGACATTTCAGGGCCTCAGAACCACTGTTAGAGAGCTGGTCTCTAACACCACATTTTACACACACACACACACACACACACACAGCCAAATATATTTGAAAATGTTTTAAAAAGTCTGTAAGCCAATAGTCTACTAAAGCTTCTGAAAGCCTGTGGTACTCATTTACTCATTTTTTTTTTATTCTTCAAAAGGCAAAATGGTTCTCTCTCTCTCTCTCTCTCTCTCTCTCTCTGGTTTTTTGAGACAGGGTTTCTCTGTGTAGCTTTGGAGCCTGTCCTGGAACTAGCTCTTGTAGACCAAGCTGGCCTCGAACTTGCAAAATAGTATTTTCTTGGCCAGACATATTTAGAGACATATTTAGTGAATAAAACAGCTATGAAAAATTTGCATATTCTATATAAAGTCAATCTAATTTACTTTTATAGTTATGATAATAAATTACAAAATATGTGAGTTTTATCAAAGGAGAATAAATGAGGGTAGTAGAACAAAATAATAAAAGCAAAATCAAGTTACTTTGAAATTTGGCAATGTTTAAAAATAACCAAGTTATAATAATACCTGAGGTGTTTTCATTAAGAAAATGACTTTATCTACTTTTAATTGAACTATGGGCTAACTATACATTGTACCGGCATTAGAACTTGAAGTCTCCAAAGGGCAGATTCAGGCCTGCGTGAAGGAGCAGACAAGGGTTACACACAGGATTTAGGCTATTCCCAGAATAGAAATGACTCTCCTGCAGTCTGAATCATTGGTTCCATCTACTGCTTCAAAGCAAACGGTGAGCTAAGCGGGCCAAGGGTCGAGCAGACTGCCTATGCTTATACAGAGGAGCTCCACATTCTCAACAGTGGGGCTCACAGGTCTAAGAAAAGCAAGAGAAGCTGAAGGAGCTGCGCAGACACACTCCAGAGCCCCAGATGTTCAGATAAGTATCTGTCATTCACTGAGGTCCTGAAATGTGTCGCAAGAACAAAACCATCTAAAGGGAAACTTGTCCCGTTGAATGTGAGCCAGCACAATAATGAATTTCCCGATACCTAGTGAATGTTGCATTAGCAACAATAAATGTAAATAGGAAATCTCTCATCCCATGAGTAACATTTACACATTTTGCCCGGAAACATTATAGCTAATCAAGTTAATCGCCTTCCTTTCTTTGGAAAACACTGTGCTTTGAAAGACACATAGAAGAGAATACAAAGTTTTCACTATTGGGCTGGAAAAACTGTAAAGAGCAAAATCCCCTTCACCTGTTTTAAACTCTGTACGTTAAACTTTTTCCATTATTAAATGTGTTCATTACATTCTCTTTAAAATCAATATAGACAGTAGATCATATACATAGAGACACACAAATCTTTAGGCAAGTATCCTGTTCTCTTGGAATTCACAGTGGAAAGTTTTCTGCGGAAGAAAGCTAAAACCTTTCAAAGGAAAGTCAAATTCTTTCCCATCTGTTTATTCTGCATGTGCTTCAAAACCTCAGATCTGTGTTCCTTAATGACAGACGAAAGCAACAGCAGGACCAGAGACCACAGGCTAACTTATGTCAGCTGTTCAGAGGGGCGGGAGAGAGGCAGGGGTGGGGGGGGAGGGAGCGGCATGCAGGATGCACAGGGAGGACAGCACACAGCCAGAGGGAGAGAGAGAGAAACCCATGCCAGGCTCACCTCCACAATCTCCGTGCTGGAGTACCTCGTCAGGGTCTGCTCCACCGGATGAATGACTGAGATGTGCACTACTGTGTTCAGTTTCCGATCACAGACAGGAGCCACAAGATCCTTGCACGCTGGCAACAGTAGAAAAAGAAAGAAAGAAAAACACCTCACTCGATCTCTTAGGGCAAACTCTGTCCAGAGCTGAAACAAACTTTGCCTACTCGCCGAAGGAAATCTCCTGGTCCTCAGCTGGCTTTACAGAGGAAGTCTCTTGGAAGTACCTTACAGAAATAGGAAGTCACGTGTTGCCAGGCTGAATTGAGAGTTCATTTCCACTGACCACATTTGCAGCACATGCAAGTCTCGAGTGCTCCGAGATCCCAGATCCAGTGTGTGAATACGTCGGCACACAGCTACAGCTCCCGGACTGCGGGGACTCTGAGTAGCCATTAACCCCTAGGCTTTCATTCACACTCCTGCATCTTGCAGTGAATTTGGGCCACGGCCAGGAAACGAAGATGTCTCTTGTTGACTCTGGCTGGGCTAAATCGAATGTCTGAACGCACTCTACCTGGGTTAGAACTGGCCTCCTCCAGTCCTCCACCCTGCGGAAACAGGAAGAGTGATTGCCCTACCAAACAGCTCAAGCACAAGAGGAAGCAGGCAGGGGTTAAAGTGCCCTCTGTCTGGAATTCAGTCCTGTCCTGGGAGAAAGCAACTCCGATAAGGACTGGGTAATTGCTGCCCAGGGGCCGCACATTCTAAGAACTTTTCTCTGACACAGTCGGGTCTGGTTGCAGCTCCAGCCACCATACCATATTTACTGGAGTATTTTCTCCTCTCACACAGCATTCCCTAGTTTTGGAAAAGGAAAAAGAATTAGGGGGAGTGGTGGTAATTCCTTTTCTTAGTAAGTCTGGTATTGCCCTCCTCCCTTCTCCCCCCTCTGATTTTGAAATAGTGAATTTTCTTGGATTTTTTTTTAATTTCTACTTCTTGAAATCAACCACTAAGTGTGATCAAAAGTACCTCACTCAGCAGAGACAGGTAAAGCTGCTGACCTGCCTGCCACAGGCTGCAGCTATTGGTAGGGTAAGGGAGACGCAGCCCTGTGAGCAATACAAGGTGATGTCCAGGGTTCCAGACTGGCCCCACCAGTGACCAAGAAGACAGGCAGAGGAGAAGGGTGTGTTTACACTCTGCAATGGTACCTCTGCAATTTGCAGGGCCACTAGGTCAAAGGTAAAACAGCTTAAATTTGAAACTTGAAAGCGAAGCAATTTATAGATGCAATTATCACCTTCCAACCAGCTAGCAGATCTCCTTATTTATAGAAACAGAAGGAGACAGAAAACACAGGCCTTTGAAAGGAAACCAGCCTGGTTTAAGTCCAGTTCTGATAACTAAGCAATGCCAGGGGACTATGTAACTTCTTCACTTCATGCCAAACTAGGGGTCTTTTTATTCCTGTCTAGCATTTTGTTATTATATTGTCTTTACTGAAACCACACGGCTTAAGCAAAACAAAAACGCTAAATGAAAGCATGGGTGGAACAGAACAGCCACAGCTTACTTCATCTGTACTATTTTTGAGGCATTCTGCTCATTGCCTAACCTTCAGAATGCATCAAAAGTCCTTGTCTCTGTTTCTCTCTTTGACACACCGACATGATCTCTTGCATAGTGGATCTACTGATGAAAGTCCCACTGTTACTATCATTTATTGCTTACTCCAATAAATCCACTCTTAAAAGACAAACAAACAAAAACTCCACCTACAAATGATTTCTATGCATCAATATATTGCTGGGAAATTTCTTGCACTGGAAGATTTCGTGCAATTGCTCTTTGGTGATTATTCTCATCATTTCCTTTACTTGCCTTTGGAGTGTGTTTTATTGTATCGGTCCCCTTGGCTTTCTGCTCACTGTGAACATCTACTGAAGCCGACAAGTATCTTGTCTTTGGGGTTTAAAGCTAGGGGCTTTGAGTTTCAAAAGCACACATCTCACCCACTCTCGGGTGGCAGCCTCACCCCTGCCTTCTGAGCTCTTGACACCTTTGATCAAAATAAGTCACATCTCTTCTGAGTTCTTATCACTTGACTGTGGCTGTGGTTCTTCTCAGAAGTGAGCAGCTATTCTGTGGTTCAGCAGAGGGCCTCTCAGCTGCACTTCCCGTAAGAACAGACAGCACGTAAAACCAAGGCTTTGTGCGGCTCTCCCAATGCCCCAAGAGTGGGCCAGGAAGAGCACCGACAACATCAGCTACTGTCTATGTTCAAAACCAGGCACAGAGAACAACAGCAACAATAGTTACGTTGGAAGCTGTGCTCTCATCTCTCTTCCGCTTAAACAACAGCCCGTGGCATTTACCGTTTCTTAATGCTAAGTCAGTGAGAGACAGAGAGAGATCCCAAGATCCAACAGAATTCCTAAAGTGTAGCCTTGGACTTCCTGTTCTCTAGTTCTGTGACACAGAGTAAATGAGTCACAAGCTCTGCCACTCTACTGCCTGGGTGGAAAGAACATGGGCCTCTTATGATAAACTTCTACATGCAAGACTCATGCTAACAAATAGCATTATATTAATATTTAACAGTATTTGATGTCATTGCTACTTAAATAAACTTTATTGGTATAGTTCTACTTAGATGATTCTATAAAAACTGTTGCCGGATCTGTATCTCTTCATAAGTGCCGGTCTATGACAGACTACATATCAAAAAGTGGAACAGATAAGCATGAATCTATGTCTCCTGCAACTGCCCCTGGAGGGCTCATGAAGGCTAAATCAGTGCTTACTGTGTGGAGATGCTACTCATTTGAGCACTATGCAATCTAATCTGTATGGGATTTTTCAGTAGTCAATAAAGATCTATGGTGGTTTGAATGAGAGTGGTCCCCATAGGCTCACATATCTGAATACCTGGTCCTTAGCTGGTGGAACTGCTTGGGAAGGATTAAGAGGTGTGGCCTTGTTGGAGGAGATGTGTCACTGGAGGTGGGCTTTGAGGTTTCAAAAGATTTGTGTGATTCCCAAAGCCCTCTCTCTGCCCCTGTTTGTGGATTAAGATGAGTGCTCTCGGCTGCTCCTAGTTCCACCATCATAGATGCTAACTCTGAAGTACCAGCCAAATGAAACTCTTTTTCTATAAATTGTCCTGGTTGTGACTTCTTCTCACGGCAATACAAAAGTGACTAAGGCAAGAACCCTGAAAATGAGCTCACAGAAGCCGAGACTGTGCCGCCCATCTTCCGCAGCAGTCTTCCCCTGGCTCTGCTCCAGAGTGCCCTGGGTAAGCAGCCTTCCTCGGTGTTTCACACCAAAGGACTGCAACAGCTAGGGATTTTTGCTTCTGTTTTATTTAAGAATTCTTACCACTTCCCCCAAAAGCTCCATGAGCATTCAGTGGTGGCTGGAGAAGAAAGGGAGCCTTTCTTAGTGGTGGAGTCACTGGTAAGGTGGCTCTGTCCTTATAAGTGACACCTTGCTGACAAGAAATCCTAATTAGACACACTAGGCCCTCAAAATAAACACATAACTGACATGAATGTAGAAGGGAAGTGGTCAGGAAGAGTGGGAATAAGGTAGTCATAAGAGAGTACTAGGTGATGAATACATTATATACATATATGAAAATATGTAAAGAAATTCATAATTAGGCATAATTAATTTATGCGAATGAAATGGGAAAATACTTATTAAATGGTTGATTAAAAATGATTCTGCTTTAACTAAATGGTATTAGTAAGTGGTGCACTCCTCAGTGGCTTTTTTTTATTGCTTTATAAATAATACCATTCAAAATTTCCACTTCCTCCCCTCCTCCCATTTCCCTCCCCTTCCCCCACTCTCCCCCCTCCCTCCCCCTCCAGTCCTAAGAGAGGGCATGGTACCCTGCCCTGTGGGAAGTCCAAGGCCCTCCCCCCTCCATCCAGGCCTAGGAAGGTGTGCATCCAAACAGACTAGGATCCCAAAAAGCCAGTACATGCAGTAGAGACAAATCCCAGTGCCATTATCCTTGGCTTCTCTGTCTGCCCCAATTGTCAGCCACATTCAGAGAGTCCGGTTTGATCACATGCTCATTCAGACCCAGTCCAGCTGGCATTGGTGAGCTCCCATTAGATCAGACACACTGTCTCAGTGGGTGGATGAACCCCCTCAGTGGCTTTTTAACTTTGTGTCTGCCTTTTTACTAATTTTCTTTGGAGTTAGCCATTGAAAAGCATTTCCCAAGATCAAGAGTTTAAAATGCCTATGTTGAAAAGTTGGGATGAAAATGTGCTCGTGTCCATTGATTGGCTGTTTTACACTAAAACAACAGAAAGGAGGGAAATGGAGTAATTAACAGAAATTATAATTTTTGGTTTTCATAGAAAAATATGAGCTAATTATAAATGATTCTTTTCTTGGTGTCTTTACATAGCGTCTAGCAACAGGAGGGGTCCCTTTCTTCTTCCAATGATGTTGAACCAAGTGGCTGTAAAACTTAACAGCTTAGGCTTGTACAAGGGCCAGGCAGCTCTCCTCTTGCAGATGGAAATGCAGTGATGAAGATAAAGCGGACCTCTGTGTCTTGGGAGGAGGCACAGAAACCACCAGAAGAACATTAAACAGCAGCCAGTGTGGCCGCATTCTGGAATTCGTTCAAGCTCTGAAATCCCAGCCACCCTGCACTAGAAAAGCCCCAGTGCCCACCCTCTGCCAACCTCAGCCTGAGGGCTAGAAGTCACCAGTGTCTGTTCCCGATGCTTGCAGCGTGACTCGGATGTCGAGAAAAAGAAAAGACTGGCTCTGCTCTGGTAATTATTCTATTATTTGAGGATCCTGAGGTCAAAGAGAGGGAATCGTTGGGATTGCTCTCAAGTCAAAGACTCCATCATCCACAAAACGCTGTCATTATTAAATAAAATCTCAGCTTGTGTTTCAAGCAGCCTTCTAAATCATGCCGTGTCTATTGGGCCCAGGAAGCCTCCCCATCACGCTAGGCGACTGTAGTGGGAAGCTGAAAACACTCTCTGGACTCACATCAGACAACAACTGTCCATTCAAGGAGCTCTGAAGACACTGGCTGTGCTAAAGTAAGCACACAGGGTACAGGACTGAGGGAAGACAGGTGCCAGCTTTGGGGCACCTGCGTTCATAGATAGCCCAGACGATCATCTCCTTCCACCCAAGAACCATTGCTCCTATGAAGCTCGATCCTTTTCTTGCCTCACAAGCATCCATCCAGCGTTACTCACAGCTGGCAATGTTTCCCTCTTTCCCTTCCCCCAGAACTGAACAGATGAGGAGTGGGGAAGTGGGTGGGGTACCATGACAACTTCCCAGAGTTCTAAAACTCTCTGATAAGATGAGCCAGAGAAAATTGAGGAGCAGAGGAGACACTGCATAGTATAATAAAGAAATATTTGGATTTTTATTTTGTTGTCAAGACAGGATATCATGTATCCCAGGGTGGTCTTGAACTCTCTGTGTTTTTGAGGATGGCCTTGAACTTCCAATCCTACAGGCTCTACTTGATTATAATGGGTTAGGACACATGCCCACCCATAGTTCATATGGTACTGGGTAGGGACCCCAGGACTTCATATGTACTGGGACTGCACGTGTGCTACCAATAAACTACATCCCTAGCCTAAAGAAGGCTTGTCTTTTTTGGTTTTGTTTTGTTTTTTTGCTTGTTTGTTTTTTGGCTGAAGATAACACTGTGCTTGCTAGTTGCATCATGCCTGAGGAACTATGGCTTTTTGCAAATGACTCATTCTGTTTGACCCCCTGCAAACGACAACAAAGACAGGGTAGATTTTGCATAAAAGCCATATAAGGTAATGATGGTAATTGATATTGATCATCAACTAGACAGGATCTAGAATCGCTTAGAGACAAGCCTCTGGGAATGGCTGTGAGGGGTTATGTACATTAGTTTAACTGAGGTAAAAAGAGTCGCCCTAAATGTAAGTGGCAACTTTCCTTGGAATTAGGTCAGAGCTCAGAAAGATTAAAAAGGAGAGAGTGATCGGATCAGCAGGATTCATCTTTCTGATTCCTGGTCATGGATGCAACATGACCAGGTGTGTCCTGCTACCCCACATGACTCCCTGCCATCATGGACAGTACCCGGGAACTAGGAAACCAAATAAGCCTTTTCTTATTGAAATTGCTATTGCCAAAGCCCTTTGTCATAGTATTAAAACAAATAATGAGATAATGTGTGTGTGTGTGTATGAGAGTGTGTGTGATTCTTCATATGTATGTGTGCATGAGTGTGCATGTGTGTGTAAGAGTCTGTGTGAGTCTGTGCATGTGTGAGTACGTGTGTGAGTATATATCTGTGTGTATGTGAGTGTCTGAGTGTATATATGTGTGTGTGTGTGTGAGTGTGTGTGAATGTCTACATGTGTGTGAGTGTGTATGTGTGGGTATATGTCTATGTGTGAGTGTGTATATGTGTGAATATCTTGAATGTGAATGTGTGTGGGTGTTTGTGTGTGAGTATGTGTGAGTGTGTGTGTGTAAAAGGCTGACATTGTGATGCCTCAGTCTCCCAAGTGCTTGTATTAAGAACTTGCATTACCACACCAGCAAAACCTTGCAATTAAAAGCAGCAAAGCAGAACTGAGGGTAGCCGGGCAGAAGTGCACCTTTGCACTAATGTAAGTATAAGGAACTCTGTGCTCTGACTGTTCTTAGGGAAATGTGATGCCTGTGAAGATCAAAAGAGGTCACACCACACAAGACAGGAAGTACTCTAGACCAGATGTGTGGCCTTATACCCACAGCGCTTTAGAGAAATAAACAGAGTGCTTCCAGCTTTTCCCAAATGACACCATTCTTATCTAAACCCCTCTGCAATCAGGATCTGCCTCTTCCCTGAGAACTAAGGGAGGCTTTTGCAGCCTGAGGACAGGGTCTTATCTGTGGCTCAGATTCTTAATGTTTGGTTTTGTTTCTCCAAAATACCACTTAGACAGTGTTTCTTCTTGTACTCTAGAAAATTAGATTCTACTGATGAGTTGATACACCAATTTAGCTTGTGTCTGCAGTCCAATAAATCATCAGATTTCATTGTAGGGCTTCACAGTTACCAGTCTACACCAGTGATTACATTTAGATTAAGTTAATTTGCATCATACAGAGAAAGATGTATAGAACACTTCAGAGTCTAATAGACCCTCTCCCTAATTGCTTCTCCAGGGTATTAGGCTTTCTTATTTTATTGCCTCTCACTGGTGTTTGTTTGTTTCCCCCTTCTTTTGCTCAGGAAATTTAAGAAACAATTCCCTGAAGCCTGGGATGCCAGCCCTTACACCACCGACCTCCGGAGTAGATTTACTAGGTGATGCTGCCTAGTTCCCTGACTAGATACTTAGGAACACAGCTGGGTGAAGGAAAGTGGCACTATGCACAGTGTTCCTGCCTGGTATCCACAACCCCACACAAGGAGAGTTCCATTGGCAGCTGGGCATGCTCTGTAAGATGATCTAAGAGCTGTTTCCTAGAAGAACATACCTGTTATGGTACTGAGCTGATCTATAGCCATTGACATACCCCTCCTCCACATCCATTCTCTGCTCTCTGAATTTTGAGCTCTCTTTAATTTATTTACTGTTTTTTTTAATCCTTTGTCTCTTTGCTCCTTCTAGTTTTTTTTTTTAATTGAAAATGTCTGCTTTCTGTAACTTTTCTCATAGGTTTTATTGCTTTCTGTTTTCTTCTCTAATATCTCAAATTATACTCTAACACATGTTCCTCTCATCGTCCTGAAAGACACCGTCACAGGAACTGCCGCTTGAGTGTTCATAAAATCTGAGACACTCAGGTTCAAGGACAAAGGACATCGTCTCCTTTCAGTTTACTAATCATGTTTAAAACATCGGTAGACATAATAAAAAATGTTAATTTCTCCTTAAGCGTTGTGTGGGAGATTTTAATTAACATACACTTCCCTAAAGAGACTATAACCATGTATAACTGCCAACACAACCAAAAGTTATTGGAAAAATAAGAATGAATGTATAAATGTGGGCATGTAGAGGAAACACTCAAAGTCTTAGAAAGTTTTCTTCATTTCTATACATTTTTATTTTCCCTTTCTAGTCACCAGCTTAAAATAAAATTTTGAAAAATCTGACTTCCAAAATTCAAAGTCACTATATTTCTCTCAAGAAAGATACCATTCACATTCATGTGACTTGGATTTACAAGAGATGAGCAAAGGAATGGATGGAGATTATCCGAATGCCGGAGTCCCTAAGGCAAACTGGAGTAGCACTGTGAGTGTGAGCTTCCAAATCGCCACCATGTAGATTCTACGATTGTTCTCCTGTAAGATACTATGTAAATCATGCCAAGATTGTGGGACCAGCGATGTTAATTCTGGAACATGGACTCTGGTCAGCTCTGTGATCAGACCCTTGGCTTCTGCTTCGCCCAGGGCGATAGTGTAAGGCCCGCTGCAGTCTCACTGCTCCATCAGTTTTTTTGGGGGGGGGAATGGGGAGTCAGTGGATATCTGTAAACTACGATGTAAAGTTCAAGATTGAAGACTCTCTTTTTCACTTTACCAGTAAGTCAGTGCTCAGAGTCACAGTCAATTGTCTATACATCTGGCTCTTCTGCCTGCCCAGTGGAGGATCAGCTTTGAATCAGAATTTCAAGACTCTACAGTGTTGAGAGTACACCTCGGATAACATTTGCGGAAAGCATGAGGCTAATGCTGTAGGGAAAAAAACAGATGATAGAATTCTTGAGGAATCAAGGTGATGGTTTACAAGCAGGAATTTCCAAATCCCAGTTTCAGAAGGATGGCTTTACAGTCCTTGCAGCATTGAAACTTGAGCCCACTGCTTCTAAATTCCACTCCAGCCATTTCACTTACACATAAAACTGATTTCTTTCTTCTAAAAGGCTATGCTCGGGTTGGAAAAAAATGCCTTAAAATAAAATGTCTTACTTTGTCATGTACAGAACAATATAAAACTAAGTCACCAGAATTTATATGCCTCTCTGTGTGTGTTAGGTGGAAACGTGTCCATAAGAGGAGAAAAGGCGGCCAAGAAGCAGGAGCTCACGTCTTTACTCAGGGAGCATTATAGAGACTAAAATCCACTCCATATTCAGTGCCAGATCAAAAGGCTTCATTGGGCAGTCTGGGGAAAAGAAAAGAAAATGTAACCCTGCCCAGAACAATGGTGTTCTCTGAAAACACACTTAGATTATCTGTGCTGGGGAGCGAGAAATCATGCCAGCTGTAAGGCAGACAGCTAATTTGCATATGAAAAGAACAATTTTTTTTTTCCAAATCACTCTTGTCAGTACCAGAAGACTTCCATTCTTGAACTCAGCCCCTGCTCCCTCAGCTTCTCTGGTGTCGATCCTTAGAAAATCTTTTTTGTCTTGTTTTCATGAATATTCCCGAGGTGGCTCAGATTCCATCTTCGAGCAATTGGATCATAAACAAGTCTGTGCTCGAATCTTTTTGGATTTTGATATCGCACACCAACATGCCACAAACCGTCAACTGGCCTGGCATCGCCTGGCATTGCACACAGGCATGGCTCTGTCTGAGCGTGCTCCCAGCCCACATTCCACTTCAGAAAAACAGCTAGCAAGACTGTTCTTTTTAGCAGGAACATATGTGCTGTTCCAGAAGGCAGGAGAAAGTTATTCCAAGGAGGAAAATGGGTTCTGCTGAATACTAAGAGGACTACCGACATCCCATTAAAGGAATCTGTAGAACTAAAATAGAATCACTGGTCTCCAAGCACAAGGATTGACCTCAATCCCTAAAGCATACATAAATAGATGGCTGTGGTGGTCCCTGTGCTTGTAATCCTACTGCTGGGAAGGTAGACAAAGGCAGATCCCTGAGGTTTGCTGGCCAGCGAGCTTAGACAACTTGGTGAGCACCGCGATAGTGAGACCTTGTCTCTAAAACTAAGGTGGAAGGCACTTGAGGCATAATACCCAAAGTTGACCCCTAAGTCACACATACATACATACTTACATACATAGAGATAGAAAGGAGGGAAGAGGGAGGAAGGGAGAGAAAGAGAGAGAGAGACTCTCACTTTCTTTTCTCCAAGGGTAACATTTTTCCAAAACAGTTGCCATTGACATAGGAGCAGACAGGATTCCTACCACACATAAGGCTAGTCAGTGGATTCAGCAAGGTCCATGGTTACTGGGCTCTACCTTGCTATAAAAGATGAGGCCAGTGTAGTTGGTGGAGAGGAGGTACCAGCAAGGATCTTAGGACATTGGGGGCGTTGGCTGCCAAAAGGGATGGCTAAGGGTAGGGTTCACAAAGTTGCTGAATTCTAACTGAATCTACACCCTGGTTGTTGTGTAGGAACCTGGGGAGGAGGGCCTGGGATGATGTCTTGAGGGAACGGCAGCTTCCAGGGTCTCTGAGATCCACTTGTCTGGGCAGGAAGAAACAAAGGGAACAGCCACTTCCTGGCTGATTTCTCATCCAGCACACTGAGTCATGTGTGTGCTTCCAACACATCCTGAAGAACGTCGTTTCTAGATGTGTTTTCTCAATGCAAGTTGCTTTAAAAGGGTTCCAAGGAGAAATTACACCCAGGTCTTGCTTTTTAGAGAGTGGTGCTTAAATTAAAGTAATATTTTTCCTGTGAATATATTGGGTTCAATGTGTGAAATCAATACTTTTAATATCTGGGAATGGTGATGTATGACTGTAATCCAAGCAGGTAGAGGCCAGAAGATCATGAGTTTGAGGTCATCCCCAACTCTATAGCTAGTCCTAAGTCAGCAAGCACTATGTGAGGCATTGTCTCAAACAAAACAGAATCAACAAACTTGTGTGTGTGTGTGTGATTGCTAAATTGTTTTCAGCCTATTGATAAATATATCACAAGCAAAATTAAAACATAAAATAAAATTAACATGTAAAATGTAGATTAGGAACTAAGGGTAAAAAGGAATAAAAAAACCAGATGTTTCTAAGGGATGATTAACCTCTCATTTCAAGTGGCCATGTTTTGTCCTTTCTTTGTTGAACAAATTGTGAATCTCTTGAAGGGATCCTGATTTTGCTCACGTCTTCAAGCACATGTGAGGTTTTGTGCTAACAAAAATAAATCTCAATACAAGTTTTGACTAAGATGACTCTGAGGATTAAGTCCTCTGTGGTAAGATGTGGACTCACAGGCGCTAGAAGGCACAACCAGGTCAGTTACAACTCCTGCTGACTTGTGACCCACGGTATAGCAGTAGGTGGAATGAGGAGGTCAGAAAACAATGCTGGGCAAGCTGGGGGCAGAAAGTACATGACGGTTTGAAACAAACCCTCCTGTTTCAACAGTCTACGGAAAAAAATGAAGACCAGTTAATTCAAAATGGGGTATCTGTAGACACCAAAGAGTTTATTTTTCCAGGGTGTTTTGGGTCTTCTGAGAGGACAGTTCTGACCCACAGACCACTAGAGCTGCTCTCTATGACAAACTGCTTGGAACCCAGGGATAACGAACATTTTTCTGACAAAGTGGTCCAAACCACCACATTAACCTCCAAAGAACATCCTTACTCCTTCAGGATAAGCAAGAGCCTATGTGAAAGAAAAAGGGGTTGAGAGGAGGGAGGGGATATTGTGGTCATTATGTAAAATAAATGAAAAATGTTAATTAAATAGAATAAATTAAAAAGATAAAAGGCGGCATTGAAACAGTCCAGCTGACACATGCCTGCAGTCCGCAGTCCTTGTACTCTGGAAGCTGTGAGTTTGAGACTAGCCTGGGCTATGTATCAAGACCCTGTCTAAAGTAAATGAAAACCAATAGAAGACATCTTCTATTTGGGCTTGGGGGAACTTTTTTCATCCTGACTATATTCTAAACAGTCCTTTTAAAAAAGATATTCCCTTAGCTTCATCTAAAAATACGGATAATTCTACTCATTCTCACGGGATGCTTAGAAAGATCCAGTTACAGAGACGATGTGGGCAAAATGGTTTATGAAATTACCAATAATATATTAATAACACACTTCTTATATTAATATTCTTAGGTCAAACACTGTGGGTAATAGGAGCTATCATTCACAATTTACAGATATGTAATTAGAATATCAGAGAGGGTGAAGGATTAATACAAAACCATGACTAGAATGCTACAGAGTGATCCTTACACAACAGGCACCATAGTGATCCTTACACACCTGGCACCATAGTGATCCTTACACACCTGGCACCATAGTGATCCTTATACACTTAGTACCATTCTTGCTGCTTTAGGAAACTGTCTTGTTCAATCTGAGAAAAACAAAACAAAACAAAACAACACAGTGGAAAGGAATTGTTCATAGTCATGCAGATAGCCAGGGGCAGAGTCAGGACCCAGTTGGAGTTGGCAGCACAGCCAAATGCTCTTCAATGCAGCCTAGCTCTGCTTCCCTGTGTGCCATACTGCAGGCTCAAATGCCATCTCCAGTCTTCTGGCCACTCCATTTCTGTTGTCTTAGTTGCCGCCTGTGGTTCTTCTTGCTGCCATCTAGAATAGACATCTTTTGTCTATTGTTAAGAACATCTCAACATGGACTGCTAGCTTCCCAGTATCATCAGCACAGGCCTTTCAAAGTTACCTTGTGAGGAATTCTGAGCATCAGATTGGGCACACATGTGGTTCAAATCTTGACGGTCAGACACAACTCAGCTATAGAACCCATTTGTTAATCATATTTCCCATAACACAATCTTTACGTCAGTTCTTTCTAGAAGAATCCCAAAGCCCCAGAGACTCCACTTTTCTAAAGAGAACATGGAAATCATAAAGTATGAATGATTAATTAATTGTATACATTAGGCTCTCTGAACTTAATTTTTCAAACAACATGCTTGCAGTCAATATAAAACACTTTCAGGAGCACTCTAAAGACAGCAATGTCCTGTATGGATTGGAATTCATGTACGCACCCAGCCCAAGGAAGCTTCCTGAATGCTGGAAATGTGTCTTTTGGGGTTCTGGGTAACAGTTTCAGACAGCTGCCAGCATTCTAAACAGGGAAATAAAATGAGAGAGCTGGAGGACAGGCTCAGGACAGCTTCGAGGATGATCGGACCCTTGGCTTCAGCCCAAGGAGCCAATATGCTCTATATGTGGTCAACGCTCAGCCCAAGTGAGGGGCAGAAGGACAAGGTGGCCTGGATCAGAGTATTCTGTGGAACGACTGTCATGCTTCCCTGAGATCTAGGCAGGACTCAGTAAGCTACTACACATCTGCGAGACTGGGTGCCACTGGAGAACTAGAGTTGGGGAACACGGACGTCACCTTAGATACTTGTGGCTATTGTGTCAGGAGAGTAGTGTCGAGAGACTGAAAGCCACGCTGACATCTGAAGAAGTCCTTGAGTGGTTCAGATGACAGCCCCCGCCCCCGCCATAGTTTGGCACTGACGCAGTGGAGGGGAGCAATATTACTGCTTGAATTTACAGTACTTGTTCAGCACAGCATATAGAGAAATAGGGGTGACTCCGAGGCATGCTGACAAGAAATTGTCCCAACGGAGTTAGAGTTTGGGTATGTCGTTAATTGAGTGGATGCTGGCTTGTTTTACAAACATGTGCATCCTAAGGGTGTTAAATATTTTGGTGACAGTAATGCAGATCAAGAAGCCAAGTTTTAGCTGCTCTATGTTTAAAATAATCCCGAGACAAATAAGTGGACAAATCCAGTAGAGCTTTGGAACAAACTTGAAAGCTCTGACTGCATAAAGGCAAGGGTTGCAAATTTCAGAAATGCCCTTAAACGTTATTTTTGAAGCCATTGGTCTTTACATTGCTTTGGATGTTTACATATTTTAAAACAAAACTGATATTCTGAGTTTGAATGCATTTCGACTTGGGGGTACATTGTTTGCTGAAAGTGATCTCTATCCCCTTATCAGAGCAGTTTGTGTCACAGGGAGAGAGGGACAGAAACAGAAGAGAGAGGACTCAAGGAGCTTCGGGCTTCTCCCTTCCAGATAGTGACTGCAGGCTTGTTGCTCGACCTCCGAAGGCCCAACTTCTTCCAGTAGAAAAACAAACAGCGTTGTCTGTTTGCGTTTGCATACGGTAAAAGCTCCAGAAAGAAGCCTTTGGGGAAAGATGTTTTTCTACAGAAGAACTTCTTCTTAATCTTCCCTTCCACTCTCTGATCTCTTCTCCATAGCGTGAGTCTCAATTGGTCTGAGATACACTTAGTTGCCCAACAAGAAGGTTAACTGACAATATTCAACCACACTGACAACATTAAGGGATTCTGCACCCCACAGTCTCAGTGGCTTTAACTTTAACAAGATGCCAAAACACCCAATGAAGAAAACCTTGAGGTAGACCTGATTCCTCAATTACCCATAACTGCCCATAAATGCTTCAAAAGTATCCCGTTCCAATGACCAGAGCTCTCGGCAATTAGACAATGCAAGGCAGAAAGTAATTAGGTAAATCACACAGAAAGAGAAATAAAATGGATGAGTAATGTTGGCCATGAATAAAAGACACAAATAATTAAGGTAGAAGGGGAACATTTAGAAAAAAAATTAAACACCCCACAATTTGTTTAACAGTTCCAGCCAAAGTGGAAATTTGGTAAAAGACACCGCTTTCTTTAAATGCCCCTACAGAAAGAAACGTGATGGGGAAAATACATTCACACCACAGCAACTCAGCTGCAGTAAAAGGAAACAGGCATGGCAAGAAAAAGCAGGAAGGAAAAATTTGCTCTTGCGTAGTTCTGGCTTGGTGACTGATGCCCTGACTCTCAACAGTAACAGTATCATGCTGGCTTTTAGACCAGCATTAAACAGACAAGCAAAGATCCCAGCACACAATGCATTAAATCTCAGGTGTTGGAAGTCACTGCCACACAACAGACGAGTTAAAATACTCTAATTGGTTCATTTTCTCTTCTTCAATTAAATCTCTAATTACTTCCACAATGCAAAAACAATTATGCTGGTCTTAGATAACATCTTACTGTTCTTCTCTCTGCCATTCCTGTACTTTTTTTTAATAATCAACCACAGAAAGCATGGTCTTTGTAGTTAAAAATCTAGATGCCTTCATATTCTAGCTCGACACCATCGCACAAAGGGCCAGACTTGTCTGTGCAATGTGAATAAGGAGAAGTACCTTGGAGTCCATCACAGTTACAGGAAGAAAACATATAAAGTATTCGACTTTTTGAAGGTATCAGTAAGTGATAATAATTATAGGCACAAAAACTCTGGGACCCAGACGGCCTGCTCAGGGAAGCAGTGACTAAGGCTAGCTCCATCCATGGTAATATTCATAACAATACAATGCCAATCATACAGGATGTCACATGCTAGTTATTTTAAGTGATTTACATGCATTAACTAATTTGATCTTCAAAGGAACATTCTGTGGTGGATACAAATACCCTTCCCGTTTTATGGGTGACATTCAGAGATATAGCAGTTACTCCTTGACCGTGTAGATAGGTAGCTAATAAATAAAATGAAATTCCAAAGCTAGAAGAATTCATGACATATCCCAAACTCTCAATCCCTGGCTCAAGTTCAAGTTTCGCCTGAGCTAAATCCATTAGCAAATGAATCATATTTATTTTTGCTATTGTGTCCTTAGTAAGTGGTTGCTTAGAAAAATTTTTCTTTTCTTGTATCATTAATTACTCACTGTTAACAAAGCTGACATGATTTAAAGACTACCTAGGAAAATTTGCACACAAGCAACTGTAAACCAGCAGTCAGTTAGCCTGACACCATAGAGTGAGGGGCCTCTCTGTCCATCTTAGCGTGGCCAGAGCCTCGTGAGTTTCATCTGCCACAGTCCTAATGTCAGAAAGACTCACTTGGTCATGATGATTCAACATGATTTACTAGCTGTTTAACAATGCTTAAAGGCTGATTATTAAGAATTTCAAAGCAAGCATTTGGTGTACACACAGTAATTGTGAAAGTCACAAGAGGACGTCTGGTTCTTTCCTATTTTGGAATGGGATGTAAGAAAAAGTAAAAATTGGCACTGTCTCACAGTGGGAAGGGAGCTCTAGGGTTTTATGTTCTTTGTCTGTTACATCATGTGCTCATTTTAAACCAAATGAGATGCAGCTCATCCTTCAAGATCTGGATCCAAAGCCGTTTCCTCCGAGATTCTACTTCTGATACCAGAGCTATTTAATCACTATTTCTCAGCATGTCCACAGTTGCTGGAGTGTGCCTATGCATGTCCCTAGCATAGTGTGCCTCGCATGGCACAGCTCTGTCTGCCCCATTTCTGGTGATTCCTAGTGAGTAGGAAGTGGAAGGAGAGGGTGCAGTCAGACATTTAAATGTGGAGTTTCAGTGCTAGCCAAATTCAGCTCGGACCATGGCTGCATGGCCTTCCATAAGATCTTTGGAAAGCTAACAATCTTTGCCTACTGGGTAAACACATTATAAGAGTGCATGCTCTGGGATTTCTTATTATATCATCTATTCATGCCAAAGTTTTCTCACCAGTAAGATAAGAATGATGATAGACAAACTCTTCATGTTTTGTGAAAGTTAAAATAACAAATCTGGGCCAGCAAGATGGCTCAGTGGGTAAAGGTAATTGACACTAGTCATCTTCTGATTCCCACGGGTGTACTGTGGTATGTGCATGGTACCCAGGCACACACAAGTGTGCACGTGCATGCACACAAAGTAAAAGAATGAATCTATGAAATACGAACAATAACAACAAAACCACACTCAGTAAATTTCTACTCTTTGTATCAGTATCTGGCAGATTTGGGTGAGGTACACTTGTTTGTATACAGCTAAGCTGAAGTTAAGGCAGTTGGCCCTCGCTTCTCTTGGGGCTTTGCACAATGGATCTATCATTTATGAAGGAATAGATCGTTTTACATATGGCAGAGCATGTAGTTATTAGCACGCTGATAGCAGTTAATTTAGGATAGGGCAGAAGGCAAGTATTGTATAAACCTTGGCTAATGGGTGATTCTTGCTCCTCTTGTTGCTCTAGAGATTGCCGTGTATCCATTAGAGTGAAGCCATAGCTCTATCACAGCACTACATCTAAAACCGTATTTATATGTTCAGGGTTCCTTTCAGCTGGGCTGGCAGACATCTGAGAGATCAAAATACTATTCTAAGAATAAAGTACATTAAATGTTTGAATTTTTTCCACTGAGTTTTAGAAATACTTGAGCTTTATAATCATTTATAAAGTGAAAGCCAAGAGGAGAAGTACCTGGATGGTGGTGGTGCATGCCTTTAATCCCAGCCCTCAGGAGGCAGAGGCAGGTGGATCTCCATGGGTTCAAGGCCAGCCTGGTCTACAAAGCGAGTTACAGGACAGCCAGGGCTACACAGAGAAACCCTGTCTCAAAAAACAAAACAAAAAAAAAAAAAGAAAAAGAAAAAAGAGAGTAGAAGTGAGAAAGGAATCTAAGATGGGCTTCCTAAGATTTTTTATAAGAGAAATATTAAAGAATGCCTGATTCATGGGCTTTTACATGGTATGAACAGCCTTGGCATGCAGGTTAGTGAAGGGCCTTACCAGTGTCTATGTTTTTTAATAGATGAGACTGCTTTTCTTGAGTAGTTTTTCAGACTTGGCACAATTCCTTCCATACACTGTTGGACTCTGAACACTAACAACTGATGACACCATCTTTTCCCTGATGGAGTAGTTATTAGAAATAGAGTTGCTCTTTCTATAAACATCCCAAATCTGTGTGCACGATCTGACACACGACACAATGCAGAAAGCATTTTGTTTGGCTCTGCATTTTCTTGGACAAAGCCTTAAGAACCAAAGAGATCATAATCCCTCCTGATGTAAAGTTGTTTTGCCATTTAGAATAATGTCCTAAAGAATATCTTATCATTGGATCAGAAGAAAATGTTATAGTAGAACTGAATTGATGCTTCATTTGCATAACACAGGTACACAAGATGTCAATATGAGAACATTATTTTCATGTCCTTTTCTAGGAAGACAAGATGGTCCAATTCTACCCACAGATTGGCTCTTGAGTGACTCCCAAAAGTACATGTTTTAAAAACTTTTCCACTGTCTGTGTTGGTATGGTGAGAAGGGGGTATTGTTCAGAGCGGAAACTTGCATAGGCCCAAACTAGGCCTTCTGAATGTGGGTGACAGTTCTGAGGCATAGGCAGTCTGAGGGGCCACTGGCACTGGGACCAGGATTTATCCCTACTGCTTGAACTGGCTTTTTGGAGTCTATTCTCTCTTGCTCAGTCCAGATATAGGCAGGGAGGCGGGGGAGGCCTTGGTCCTACCTCAAAGTGATGTGCTAGACTTTGTTGACTCCTCATGGGCAGCCTTACCGTCTCTGAGGAGTAGATAGGGGTGTGTGTGAGGGAGATGTAAGGAGTGGGAGGAGGAGAGGAAGTAGGAACTTGGATTGGTATGTAAAATGAGAAAAGATTGTTTTTAAATAAACAAACAAACAAATAATGAAACAAGGATGAGTGCAAAGAAGTTAGACCATTGAGGACACACTCGTGAAAGGAATGTTCATTCCGACACTGGCCCCTTCCTCTCTTTCTGTGCCTCCTGGCTACCCTGAAATGAATGGTTTCACATGCCATGTAGCCCCTATCATGTGCCACCACAGAATGAAAGCAAAATTAAAGTATCTTTTTGTAAGTTGGTATTTGTCACGGTGAAGGACAGCTGACCACCTCCCTATCAATATGGCGGCAGGCAGAATAACAGACATTTCCTTCGCATTCCGAGTCTGGAGTCTGCTCTTCTTACAAACACCTAGCATCTCCTTATGCTGATCTCCTCCGGGATGCAGTTCTTCCTATTCTTCAGACACTCCAGCCCTGGTTTCTTCCCTCAGAATTTAACTTTGGTCAGTTCTTGGTACAACTTCCTCACTGTTTCTGTATCAGTTGCCTCTATTTGCCTATATCTCTATTCTTAGAAACCCAAAGAAGTCACGTAGTCCAACGCGGCTGCTAGTGCTTTCAGAAGCTGTGGTTTGTTCTCTCTATTCTAATAAGTAAACATTAGTGAAGACAATTTTTCTACCTTAGATATGCTTCTTTGGCATATTTGGGTCATTTATTAAAAAGAAAAATATCCGATATAAAATTTGCACAAACTTTGGAAGAGCATAGCAAAATAAATACTAAAATCTACAAACTGGCAATAACCATGATTAAAAATACTCATTCCTATTTTTTTCATTCATGTTCTCTTGCACAAGCAGACATGCAGTTAATTCCGGATCATATTAGGCAGATGGTTTGTTATGCCAATTTAAAACTGTTTGTATTTTCTTGGGTGATAAAATATTCCTTTGAGAGATAATTTATAATGACTGCCAAGCAGCACATCTAAAGAATAACACAGTTAAGAATGAGAGACAAAAGATTTCTGTGACTACGCCCCACCCTAAAGTACCAGCCTAGACAGGAAGTCATCAAAGAAAACTCTTTAAAAACGTGATGAAGATGCTGAAGTGTAGCTCTCCACGACAGACAGCTACTGGCAGGGTGTGAGTGTGCAAGGACTTAGTTTCCTGTTAGGGGCTGGCCACAGAGTTTGAGCACAGGCCAGTGACTATATGGACAACACAATTTTTTTAATGTATCTTTTTTTGTGGGGTGGGTCACAAGGGTGGGGAGGCAGACCTGAGAGGACTGGGAAGTAAGGGCGATTGAGGTGCATTATGTGAAATTTCCAAATAATCAATAAAAATATTATGTTAAAAAGAATAAACTCTACTTTCACTCTAAAACTTAATGTGGCTGATTTACCTGGATTACTAATGAGGGACGGTGGCCCCTGTTTTACTTCATACCTCCTGAATCTTATGTGTTAAGAGGGAGCCAATACTGAGAAGGGGAAACAGAAAGAAAAAAGGGTTGACTCTGGCTAGAGACATATGCTGTAATATGACCACATTTGTATTTAACTATGATGAATTTCTACATTGCCTGTTATCGATTCTTGCCAGAAATCAGTGGAGCATTAATGCAGAATTAACAGTTTTAAGGAAAGCTGAATAAGGTTATGTAAACAACTGGAAGCTAAGACGAGTACTATTCTGTGAGACAAAGCCTATAGAGGAGGTGGGAAATGCAAAAGAAAAATTAGAAAGAACAGTCTGGAGGGAAATGATTTCAGAAGAGAAGAGACTCTGAGTCTGTTGGTATTTTATTTGCAATTGCTTATATTTCGCCTGTCCATGTGTGTAGGAGGGGGCTTATATGTGTGTGTATGTTCATGCTACTGTGTACATGCTGAGCTCAGAGGACAATTTGCAAGATTTTGGTGTGGGATGTCCTTCTGCATGCTGTGAGTATGTCTTATTACCACTGGTTAATAAAGAAGCTGATTTGGCCAATAGCCTGGCAGAATAGAGCCACACAGGAAATCCAGGCAGAGAGACCGAAAGAAAGAAGGCAGAGTCAGGGAGACACAAGCAGTCACCGAGGTAGCAAGATGTGAGGTAACAAGTCACAAGCCTTGTGATAAAATATAGTCTAATAGAAACAGGTTAATTTAAGTTGTAAGAGCTAATTAATAGTAAGCTTGAGCTAACAGGCCAAACAGTTTGTAATTAATATTAAATCTCAGAGCAGTTATTCTGGAACAGGCAGGTGGGAGAGAAACCTCCAGTTACAAGAGTTTGTTCTCTCCTTCAACCATGCTGGTCATGATAATCAAATTTGGGTCATCAGATTTAGTGACCTTTACCTGCTGAGCTATTTGGGAAGTCTTGATAGAGTTGATTCTTTTTTTTTATATTTATCTATTTATTATGTATACAATATTCTGTCTGTGTGTATGTCTGCAGGCCAGAAGAAGGCACCAGACCTCATTACAGATGGTTGTGAGCCACCATGTGGTTGCTGGGAATTGAACTCAGGACCTTTGGAAGAACAGGCAATGCTCTTAACCACTGAGCCATCTCTCCAGCCCCTAGAGTTGATTCTTAAACTACAAATAGCTTCACAACAGACAAGGACTCCAGCAACCAACAAGCTTTAAAAGCCAGTTCTCTCCACCTCTTATATAATGGATTCTCCACAAAAGGCAGTTGTGGGGCCTCATCCTAGTTTCCAGAGAGATAGGGATTAGGTCAAAGTTAGGAATGAGAGGCCCAGGAGTAGGGGCTTGTTGTCTCAACATCTACTCAAGCCACTTTGGCATTCCAGTGTCCTAGCAATGCCAATGACCCTTCACTATCTACCAATACCCCTGTGGTACTTTATCTCAGAACTGCATCAACATGTCACTTTGTTTTATATCTGTTCAAACTAGTAACCTACCTACAGCCATTTAGTCCTCATTATCTCATCCTAAGAACCATATGACCTGATGCTCCAACATCCATCACCTACTTCATGCAAAGTCACCTAGGTTTTCAGTCCAGCATGACAATTTCCAATACACATCTATACCTTGGACATGCACCTTTGGATTCCTAGAGGCTTCTTTAAATACATATTTAAGAAAGTTCCTCTTCCCCAAGTAAACTGCCTTCCTTCATATAGGCACTTTGCAGCTGCCTGGACTTTTTGTCTACCTAGGACTTGACATTAGCTGGAAATACTTCATTTCTGAGCTATCTATGACTAGCACAATGAATAAATGTGAGGCTCGCTCTTCTTGGGGAATTCACTTCAGTTTCCATGTTTTCACCCTATCATAACAAAAGCTTTCTGATATGTATGCATAACTTTTTGTGTCTTGTTTCTGTCTAATTGGCTGACACGGAAAAGCCAGCATTGAGATAAATTAGCTTCATGGACGTGACTTTTTTTTTTTCTTGGAACTGAATCTTTATTTTTTTATACATTGTTTTATTTTTTTCCATTCAAAAACATAATTAAAGAAATAACATTTTTTCCTTTCTTCCCCTTCTCCCGGTGCCCTCCCGCTACCTCCCCACCCCTCCTCCCTCTCCCTTCTTCCTTGAAAGAGGGCATGGTGCCCTGCCCTGTTGGAAGTCCAAGGCCCACCCCCCTCCCTCCCGGCCTTGGGAGGAGTGCATTCAAAAAGACTCGGTTCCCAAAACGATAATACACGCAGAAGAGATAGGTCCTGGTGTCATTGTTGTTGGGTTCTCCATCCGCCAACTTT
>PVIU01019433.1:0-36405 GCA_004026605.1 Ondatra zibethicus
GAAGGAAGGAAGGAAGGAAGGAAGGAAGGAAGGAAGGAAGGAAGGAAGGAAGGAAGGAAGGAAGGAGAGAGAGGACAGTTCAAAGTTTGAGTCCTGTTTCTTTACCTAACCTGAGGAGGGCTTTTAAGCTCCCTCAGCTTTAGTCTTGTCCTCTCTGGATGGGAACCACTAAGATCTGCCTATCTCACAGCTTGTAGGGAGGACTCAGTGGGATCAGGAATGTGAAAATGGGATAGGTGTGGATGGCATTGGTCCCTTATCAGCTAGAAGTGACTGAGCAGAGTCAAGGCACCAAGGGTGCAACTGACTGCTGTCTATTGCTGAGCCCTGCCCCTCTCATTGAAAAGAGCTGTCTAGGCCCTCCACCTGCTATAATAATGGCTTCAAACCAGAGTTATCTAGCAGGGCTAGGTCCAGGTTCTGTGAAGCATGGGGTGTGGAGCTTACACAATTTGGGGATGTTTTCTGTGAGGAAAAGGATGTGAATGTCTGGCTCGCGTGTCTCCAAGTAGGGCACTTAGATATTTCTGTAGCTTCACGGTAATTCTGACTCTGGCATCTGTATTTCCTTCCTGCCAGGGCCCAGAGAACCTTTGAGGGCAAATTGGCATCCAGACAATTCTCTGTCTTTGTCCCCCTGTATTTTTCACAGGAACATTATCAGAAGCTCCCAGGAGGAGACGATGGGTCTCCTGGGTGGTAAAGATAAATCCCACTGGGACACACTCTGAGCTGCCCCTGCTGGACGGTTCCTAGACTCAGGTCTGCTCTCCTCTGGCAATGATCTGGGCACAAGCACTCTAGCCTAGAGGTCCCAAGGGGGCCTCAAGCAAAAGCCCTCCTGTCATATAGGGGAAGTGGGCCCAGGGGCAGGTAGTGGTTCACCTGAGGTCACATAGCCTGTGAACGGGCCGAGTTTCAAGAGCAAAGTCGAGCTCCAGTTCCATGCGCTCCCCTCCTCCCAGAAGGGGAGTCTTCTTAAAGCACCCAACCTCACCCCATTGTCTGCCTTAGGTTTCTATCACTGCTGTGATAAAATGCCCCAACCAAAAACAGCTTAGGAAGAAAAGGGTTCCTTCCGGCTTTCATGTCCCGATGACGGTTCATCGTGAAGGAAGTCAGGGCAGGAACTCAAAGCAGGAACCTGGAGGCAGCAGCTGATGCAGAGACCATGGAGGAATGATGTTTACTGGATTGCTTCCCTCAGCTTGCCCAGCCTGTTTTCTTATACCACCTAGGACCACCTTCCCAGAGTGGCACTGCCATAGTGAACTGGGCCCTTCTCCATCAATCACTAATTAAGAAAATTCCCTAAAGCTGTGCAGTGGTGGCGCACACCTTTGATCCCAGCACTCCGGAGGCGAAGCAGGCAGATTTCTGAGTCTGAGGCCAGCCTGGTCTACAGAGTGAGTTCAAGGACTACACAGAGAAACCTTGTTTCAGAAAAAAGTCAAAAAGAAAATAAAGGAGAGAGAGAGAGAGAGAGAGAGAGAGAGAGAGAGAGAGAGAGAGAGAGAGGACAGAGAAAATTCCCCACAGATATTGGCATCTGACGGAGGCATTTTTTTCCACCGAGGTCTCTCCTCCCAGATAAGGCCAGTTTGTGTGACTTTGACAAAAACAAACAACAAAAGGCCCAGCCAGGATGTTGTCCATCGTGAATCTTCTTTCTTTCTTTCTTTCTTTCTTTCTTTCTTTCTTTCTTTCTTTCTTCCTTCCTTCCTTCCTTTCTTTTTTTCTTTCTTTTCCTTCCTTTCTTTCTCTTTTCTCCTTTCTTTTCTTCTTTCTTTTTTTTTTTTATTAAGACAGAGTTTCTCAGTAGCTATGGAGCCAGTCTTGGAACTCACTCTGTAGACCAGGCTGGCCTTGAACTCACAGATATCAGCCTGCCTTTGCCTCCTGAGTGCTGGGATTAAAGGTGTGCACCACTATTGCTCAGAAAATTAATTCTTTTTTATTTATTTGTTTGTTTGTTTATTATGTATACAGTGTTCTGCTTGCATGTATGGGAAGAGGGCACCAGATCTCATTACAGATGGTTGTGAGCCACCATGCGGTTGCTGGGAATTGAACTCAGGACCATTGGAAGAGCAGCTAGTGCTCTTAACCACTGAGCCATCCTCCAACCCCTTATGAATTCACTTTCTACGAGCCAGAATATAGTGGTTTTCCTTCTAATCAGGTAATGGTGGAGTTTCCTGTGGTCTAGTAGGTTGGCTTCGTGCTAGACCAGATAGCCACTCCTCAGGACCAACATGACTGTAGTTCCTTGCTAGCTCCTCCCAGGGGGCTGGCAACACTGACAAGAGGTCACCTCAGACTCAGTCATGGCTTTGTCCCCTCACTGCCGGGGGCTTCTCCAGCTCCTGGTTCTAGTTCCATGATGACAACCCTGTCTCATTGTTTTTGTTTGTGTTCTCCAACTTCTCCCTAGAAGCTGACCCTTTAGGCTGACCTCAACTATGAATAGCTTTAATCCCCAATCCCACATATCTCCAGTAAGTGCTAGCTCCCGGGTACCCCATACCTGCCTCTGAACCCCAGAGAGAGCACCAGTTCAGCCAAGACAGAGACCCTACAGCGCTCATAGGACTCCTATACTGAGGGGCAGTCAACATGGCTGAGTGTGCACCTAAGTGTGTATACAGAAGACACCTGTTGTCCCCTGGGCAGGCTAAACTCTGCCCAGTCCATCTTAATGTCCCTAGATTGCAGGGAAGGCACAATCCTCAAACACTGATGAATGACATCGGTCATACGAGGGGTTAAAATACAGACGTCCTTTGGTGACCACATGGGATTGGTTCCTGGATTCTCCCTCAGACACTAAAACCCAGGGCTGCTCAAGTCTCTTATATATGCCAAAAGGTATAGTATTTATAAATGGCACATAACCCTTCCACATGCATCAAATCATTGCTAGGTTATTTAGAATACCTAATGCAATGTAAATGCTATGCAAACCGTCATACTGTGTTATTTAGGAAAATAACGGCAAGAAGAGGTCTGTAGAGGGTCAACAGGCACAGGTTTTCCTCTTAATGCTACTTTCCCTGTGGCTGTGATTAAAGTGCCTTGACAAAAGCCACTTAAGAAGAAAGAGCTTGCTTTGGATTAAGTGGCCCGTGATAAGGGATGTAGGAGGTAGGAGCTAGACGCTGGTAGGATGCTGGTCACCACACATCCACAGTGACAGGGAACAACGCACCGATGTGCTCAGTTAGCTCCCTTTTCCTTTCTTTTTGTTTTTTGAGACAGGGTCTCCCGATATAGCCCTGTCTGTCCTGGAACTGTAGGGCAGGTTAGATGATCTTCGAGATCATCTGCCTATGTCTGGAATTAAAGGAGTTTGCTACCACGGCTGTTCTAGCTTCCCCTTTTTATGTGGCCTAAGACCCAAGCCCAGGGAATAGTACAGTTTACATTTTCATTTTCTAGCCAATTGAAAGTCTTTATTCCAGCCAGCTGGGACTACACTCAGGTATTCGGGATCCAAGTGCAGCCCAGTGCAGGCCACCATAAGTAATTCTGTCAAGAGTACCTCTCATAGAATAACCAGAGACTAACATGGTCTAGACAATCCCTCACAAGCAAGTGCAGAGGTCTGTCTCCCAGGTGATTGTAGATCCTGTTAAATTGATGACATTAGCCTTCAGGTCTAAAGAATTACTATCCATTGTTGGTTGAGTCCGTGGAGAGGAACCTGCATATGGAGCATTGACTGTACTGAAATGCATCCTGTCACTGGTAATGGCTGCAGCCCCTTGTGCCTGGAGCATCCTTGACACTATTGATAGTTTCAAACCTTCGATTCATAAATGTTTTAGGTGCCTACTGTGTACTTCCCTATTGCCTGGCCCTTTCTCTCCATATCCAAAACAAAACAAAACTAGCCAAAACTAATGTCATGAGGATTTTTCCTTTTGATTTACATCAAAGAGCTTGACAGTTTTCTTTTACATTTGCATATGATTCCTCTATATGAGGCACTAAGCATAGTCTGTCAGAGACCAAGTGGTGACCATCAGTGGGTTGGGAAGGAAGAGTGGAGACTTATTGTTTTGAATGAGTATGGAGTTTTGGTCTGGTATAATGAAAACACTCTAGATATGTATTCAGGAGTGCCCATACAACACGGTAAAGCTACTTACTGCCAATGGACTAACATGTATGAGGTGGCCAATTTTATCACACTAGAATGTCTGGCTAGGGAGTCTTCTTTGAACTGGTTACAACGTGTTTCTGGATCTCTCATTAATTGATGGGTTAAAGGCAGTCACTGACAGGTGCTCGTTGATATTTGCATAAGATTGATGATTTATTTCCCTTTTAATAGGTGGTTAGCAGCTTAAATATCTGCTGCTTATGCTGAGGAAGCAATCAAAGGGTGGAGGAGGGAGGAGAGTGAGCAGGGCAGGAGAGGTAGAAGAGGGAGAGGGAGGCACAGGGCGGCAAGAGAGGAAGTGGGAGGGACATCCATCCTCCCTGTAAATGTACAAACGCTTGCCTTTCTCTTGAAAGAAGTCTTTATCTTGACTCTGTCTTGAGAAGCTCTCTCTGTCCCTCAGTCGGAGAAGGAAGAAATTATTTTCTGCCTCTGCCATTTCCCAGGTCACTGGTTATATTAAGTCAAAGTCCCTTGGTGGCTGCTGTCTATAATTTTCCACTCCCCACCCTTTTGAGTCAGATTGCAAAATAAGACCATTTTGAAACTTGGATTCCTACTGGTCAAGGCAGTGGAGATGTGACACAGGACGTTTTCTGACCCCGTGGAGCTCAGGCAGGGTCTTCAATCAGCAACCGAAGGCTAGGAGGAGGCAGCAGGGATGCCGGGATCCTAGGCCCAGCACCAGAAGTGCGCTGTACTGTTCCAGACTTTTACCATGGGAGGACCAGGAGTTCACACTACACCTTTCAGGGATTAGAAGCAGACCTTGGTAGTGAGACTCCGTCACTGGCCTGGCGGAGATCGGAGAAGTCAGCCATCACTGCTCTAACAAAACCTCTTCCTAAAGTGATCCCCATCTGTCTTTCCAAACTTGCTCTCCTATCTCGGGCTGCTGTGCAGTCAGCCTACTGGCCGCTCCCTGTTCTGCTGTTGGAATGCCTTCCCTCTCCCCACCCATCACTCTGTTCTGCTGTTGGAATGCCTTCCCTCTCTCCCCACCCATCACTCTGACTCAGGCTTTCTTTTCATTTCCTGCAGTGCGGCTGATTTTCTCCGGGAGCACTCACGTGTTCTTTATCATGAGCATCTGTATTTACCCACAACAGTGGCCACTCTGGCTTGTACTCACTTCCCCATCCGCCAGTCTGGGAGGGCCACAGCCCTGGCTTATTCCTGGCCTTTCTGGGACCTGGCTTAGCGCCTGGCACATTCATTAGCTTGCTTCGTCAGCGTCTTGAGCCCTCACTATGTGTGGTCAGGCTGCCCAGTGGACCAAACTCATGAAAGGCTACATTTTCATGGGCTTACATTTTGGTTGGAGAGACAGGCGATATACTAATATACAAAAATAAATGATATGTTGAACAGTAATAAGTGCTAGAAGAATCATACAGGAAGCTAAAGACCCAGAGAAGGGTGTTACTAGAGACTGGTGGTTTCTCTGATAAGACAGCATTTACATGGAACTGGGTATGGGGTGTACCTGAGAGGGTGTTTATCATAGTTAAGGAATAGTAGTGTAGGCAATGTGACCAAAGAGGAGTGAGTGGCCACAACACGGGGTCAGTGAGCAGCAGTGGCTCAGAGGTGTTGTGGGTGGCCCACTTCAGCTTTCTTTTCCAGGGAAATGGGGAGCCATTGTAGCGACTGAGGAGAAAAGAGACTAGCAAGATTTAAAGCCCTCATGATCTTAAATGACCTCTTGGATACCCTTCCGAAGGTAGACTGTTCAAGGCCCAGATTTTGGGGTACTCACAAAGATGATCGGTTATATGGGACCAAATTCGCAGGCACCTTAAGGAGAAAGGGAGCTTGTCCTTGACTAGACAGGAAAAGGGAAGTTCTGTTCCTTCTTGTCTGCCCCCCCCTCCTCCCTAGGTAAGTCTCCCACTGATAGGGCTTTCTGTCCCTGGACACTGAACGGGCTGAGACCGCAGACACAGGACAAAACATCAGAAATGGGCAGAGAACCCTGACCTGCCAAACTGTGCCGCGACCTTGCCTGTAACAGAGGCTCTTGAAGAAGGATAAGGTGGACCGCCTGGAGGAGGGAGGCTCACTACCTCGAGATAAAAAGAAAGGCAGGAGAAGCCAGCCCTTTCCCCGCTGCCTTCCCACGGCACGGCTGTCGGCTCTGAGTCACCTTCAGATTGGCCCTGACACATGAGCGCTAATAAAAAACCTGACTACGAAAAGTGAATGACTTCAGTCGTTGGCGCTTTCCAGGCTCTTTTTTCCCCCAGCTTGTCTGAAAAAATGCACAGCATTAATAACCAATAAAAGTTAAGAACGACACCTCCCCGCCCTCCGGAATACCTAATGCTGAAATTTCTGGCCTGGGGATGTCCCCGATTGTCCCCTCAGGTAGGGGACTTCCGGGAACGCCCCTACGCCCTAAACGTTGGGAGGCTCTCACCCCACCTCCTCTCCCCGGAGGCGTGGGGACCCGCGGCTGGTGCGGAGGCCAGAGGGCGGAGCGGTGTCGCATGCAGTGAGATCGGAGGCCGGCAGGGGGCGCAGGGGAGCCGCCGGATCCGGGGACCGCTCCTGGCCCTCCGCCGTCGCCTGCCCAGCCCCCATTCGCAGCCTCAGCTCCAGGTGTATTTGCCGGAAGGTCACCCTAGTCTCTTCTCTTAGGCCACCCCTTTCCTTCCAGGAGTGGCCTTGTGAGAGACTGGTCAGAGTGAGGTCTGGAGGACGATTGTCAGCGCGAGGTTTGTGGCAGGAGAGAGTCCAGAGCCTACTTCGCTCCCTGCCCAACAGCTAATGGTCCCTAAGTCCTAAGCCTAAGCACTGGGCTAGCCTCCTCCCCCTCCAGTCCCCCCTCATCCCCCAGGACACGGGCCCTGTTTACTTCTGCAGGGCCTGGCACGTGATAAGAGCCAGGGCAGTTAAAGAAAAGGTCTTTTTGCCTAGGAGCGTCACCCCTCCTCATGCTCACATAGCTTGCTGCTTACCTGTGTCATGTAGTCGTTCTGTCCCCACCCGAGGCCAGTCCGTCTTCCCAGGCTTCACCTCAAATGCTTTCACTGCTTAAGGGTCCTCACTAAGTGGTTGGGGTCCTCACTAAGTGGTTGGCCTAAGTGCCTTATCGTAGCCGTGAGACTGTGTTCCGTCCTACTGAAGGGTGGCAGAGCGTACCACCCCAACACATGCCTCTTTAGCATAAGGATTATTTTGAGCAAAAGGCAACTGAAAAGGAGAATATGAAAGAAAAGCTCTCCCTCGCCCATTTACCTTAAAGCTGGGTGGAAACGTAGGGGGCTGTTCCCATTTTCCGTTCTACCGTGAAGGACCTAGGTGGAACACAGACGACACCTTGAGACCCTCATCCACCTGAAGTGGCACCAGAGAAAACCACACAGCAAACATAGATAAAGGAGCCTTTGTCCCCCGGTTCTTTTTCTTTTTCTTTTTTCTCTTATTTGCCTCCTGCAGTTTGCAGCCTATGGAGAACCCAGATCTTGTGTTGTTGTTGCTCCTTGACACTTTCCTAAAATTTCACTGCTCTTTGCAGAAGTCATTCCTTCCTCTGTCTCCAATGTGCACGTTAATAAACTATTTTTCTCTCGTTAATATTGTTATAGAGATTCTGGCCAAGAACACCCCCACACACACACCCCCACACTGTCTTAAGATACTTGGTACATTATTTTGCTTAACTCTGTGGTCTACACTAAATCTACTTAATTTTGTAATTTGAACTGTCCTGAATCCTGGGAGATGCCCATCCCACCACCTTCTCCCTATCAGGCTTCTGAGGACAGCTTCAAATCCTTTTTGGTTTCTTTAGGAAGAATTTTCTCAGCTCTGACCTGTAACATAAGCTCGATGGATTTTTTTTGTACCAGTTTTCCTTATGATTCTGGAGAAAATCAATGTCCCCTCTGGGGGTTCTATGTCTCATTAACAAAAGAATTAAAGAATAAATTCAAATAGAAGCTTGAAAAAAATTTTATTAGCATTTAAAAGAAAAAAACACCCAAGGCAAGCAAACTGTAAAGTTCAGCAGCTGCCTGGGAGGGGAGGTAAGAAGGACCTAGCCATGCCGCTTGAGCTGGCAGGGAGGTTGGGCACATGGCAGGGAAGGGGGTATTACAAAAAGAACAAGGACACCCACAGTATCAGAAAAAGTGCTCTTGTTGCCGGGTGATGGTGGCGCACACCTTTAATCCCAGCACTCGGGAGTCAGAGGCAGGCAGATCTCGGTGAGTTCGAGGCCAGCATGGTCTAAAAGAGCTAGTTCCAGGACAGGCTCCAAAGCTGTCTTGAGAAAACAAAAACAAGCAAACAAAACAAAAAAAGAAAAACTCTTCTGGCTCAGGCCTCAGAGGGGTAGGCCAACCCAGCCGAGCCTTATGGTGGCTTGTAAGGACTGTGCTGGGGAAAAGTTCCAGGAAGGAGAGGTCTAGTGTCTCATTCAAGGAAAAGTGAGTCTGACTGTCCCTTTAGCTTGGTTTAAGGTAAACCTGTTTTCTGAGCAGTGGTCTCTTGGCCAGGTGATTGGCACAGAGCAACTGGAATGTTCGGTCTTCATCCAGGCCCCTGATTCTATTTGTTCCTTCTCCCCTCTTCTCCCTCCTCCCCCTTCTTCTCTCCTTCGTCCTCTTCCTTCCCCTCTTCTTCTTTCAGTTTTTCAAGACATGGTTTCTCTGTGTAACCCTAGCTGTCCTGGAACTTGCTCTGTAGACCAGGCTGGCCTTGAACTCAGAGATCTGCCTGCCTCTGCCTCTTGAGTGCTGGGATTAATGGTGTGCGCCACCACCGCCTGGCTACTGATTCTATTCTCTTGACCACAGAGCTTTGCCTTGACGGGCTTCATTGCTCTGCCATGGGATACTCATGTACCTGACTGTTCTTGCCTACTAAACTGTGAGCACGGGTCAGCAGGTTTGGTGAAGAACTTGTCACCAAGCCTGACGACCTAAGTCTGACCCCTGAACCTCCCGGTGTGATGGAAGGAAGACACCAGCTCCCTCTGACCTCCACACAGGTACCGTAGCACACACATGACCCATACCTTCAGGCTCATACCTACACATTTGCAAATAAGTAAACGTGATAAAAATCAGACTGTAAACATTTGGGAAGTGGGTCCACACCTTGCTTTTCTCTCCCTTCCGTTCATCGTTCACCGGGACTGAGAATCTGCTGCATTCCAAATAGGAAGTTCAACAAGTCCCCACTCTCTCTTAAGTCCCCCAACTCTCTTAAGTCCCCAACAAGTCCCCCAACTCTCTTAAGTCCCCACAATGAAGGGAGGGAAGGGAAGGTGGGGGATGAAGGGGCCTGAGGAAGGGTGCAGGATATGGTCTCCTCATGAAAACTAGAGAGAGGCATGCAGACTCCCAAGTGATCTCCTAGAAGAACTCACCATCCTGGACTGGGTTTGGCTGCCCATTCATTTACCCAGCTCCTCACTCATTCATTCATGTGACAAATATTCGATGACAACTACTTTATCTGTGTGACTTATGGGATTGGTCATACTCCAAGGTTGACGTCTGTGTGTGTGTGTGTGTGTGTGTGTGTGTGTTGGGTACCAGGATCCTGGAAAACTGGTGGTGAGTTCCTTCTTTGTCAGTTTCTGTTCAGACAAGCTTCTGGAAATGGTCTCAGAGAAAATGGTGTGTTCTCAGCAGAGGCAGGTAAATCTAGTATCCCTGGAGGGCAGGATGACACCAGCCTCACCTGAGGCAGAGAGAAGTGACCCTTGGGTCCCCATGGTGAGAGAAGAGTCCCCGGAACAGAACGTTTTATTTTTCAGCCCCAACTGCTAACCTCCACTGCTCTGGCCCCTAGAAGTTCCCATCCAGAAGTTTAGAACTTCCAAGTCCTAAGTCCTATTACTTCCATGCTCTGCTTAACAAATACTTTTAGTTTTGGTGCCAGGCTCTTATTATGTAACCCAGGCTGTCCTTGAACTTGAAACCTCGCCTCAGTGTCCTGAGTGTTGGTATTAAAGGCAAGCATCACCATGCCTGGCTCTAAATTCTAATATTATTGCCCAAATTTTAACTCCATGTAAATGATCTATTCTCTAATTCTAACTGGAATAGATCACGCCCAAGGACAAATTCCCCCCCCCAATTCTTTTTTTAATTGTTTTTATTGAGCTATATATTTTTCTCTGCTCCCCTCTCTTCCTTTCTACCCTCCCTTTCTACCCTCTCCCATAATCCCCATGTTCCCAATTTGCTCAGGAGATCTTGTCTTTTTCTTCTTCCCATGTAGATCAGATCCATGTATGTCTCTCTTAGGGTCTTCATTGTTGTCTAGGTTCTCTGGGATTGTGAATTGTAGGCTGATTTTTCTTTGTTTTATGTCTAAAAGCCACTTATGAGTGAGTACATATTATATTTGTCTTTCTGGGTCTGGGTCACACCTCCCAAATTCTTATCGGGGACCTACATCTCTTTCTTACGGTGTGTGCAACCCAGTGTAGGTTCAAGCGTCCCTAAGCAAGAAGAAGGACTAAGATGGGAACAGACAGGTGGCAAAGGGCTGCCTTTATCACAAAAGCAATTTCTTTTTGTAGGTGCTGGGAATTGAACCTGGTCCATCTGGAAGAGCAGTCAGTGCTCTTAACCACTGAGCCATCTCTCCAACTCTCCAGATTACCTCATTTAATGCAGAAGAGCACCAAGGCAATTTTTCTCCTGCAGTGTACATGAATAACATGGGAAGAGCTAGGGAGAGGGCCCATTGACTTGCTTTCTGCTTGAACCTGCCCATGCACCTTTCACAATGACTAACTTACTTTAAAGAGATGAATTCCTTTAACTCCATCTTGGCACTGTCTTGGTTAACCAGGGGTAAAGAGGTGTGGTCCTATGTTGTGGGTAGAGAAACATGGGCCCAGAGATTAGATGATGTGATCGATGTATTTGTAACAAAATCCTACGCACATATTGGTCTCCTGTTGCCCTTCTTATGCCTTCCAGAGATGTTCTCTTTTGTGACATTTGTGTGGGGAACTTGAGTTTCTCCTGGGAGTTCTGAGACTGCCAGAAGAAGGTCCTGCAGAGAGCTCATGGCTGGAGGCTCCAGCCCCTCCCATCCTTGGTGCCATCAACAGGGATGAGGCTGAGTGCTGAGCACCAGGACAGAGTCCTCCGCCAGTACAGAGCCCTTTTGGTAGGGAAGGACAGGCGGTGAGAAGTCATTCTGAATGAGTTTATCAGTCACACACCCCAGCACAGAGCAGTCACCCCCTGACGACACAGGGAAAGAACCATGTGCTGTTGTCAATGGCTAGGCTATTAGAGAAGGCCTCCAGGAAGAGGAGGCTGGTGTAGTGTAGCCAGACTTCTCTATAGGGTCTCAGACTCCACTCCTTGCCTCTCCCCTGTCCCCTCTCTGCACACAATCTTTGAATCCAATCCTAAAGTCCAATAGGAGGAGGGTCTCATGAACCATATGGTCATTCCTCTGGGGCATAGCCAGGACTTTTGCACAAGCTGTTCTGGTCTAATGAACCACTGAGTGGATCTCTCTCTCTCTCTCTCTCTCTCTCTCTCTCTCTCTCTCTCTCTCTCTCCACCACCCCCACTCTCAGCTCGTTGTACCTAGGAAGCCTATCTTAATTTCCCTGACAGGCTAGTCTCCTGCTGGCGCATCCTCCCAGCACCAACCACACACTTCCTTCTGCAATTATTATTTTGCATTTTTTCCGTGGTTGCCGGATGAGTATCTTTCCCTAACCATGCTGTCTCCCACCAGGATGACATCCTCCGTTGACGCGCTCTGCGCTCTCTCTACCACTCAGCAGGCATCTTGCCAGGGAAGCTCTCAATAAATAAATGTTGATGTACAGATAGGTGAGCGGCAGCTGCTGGCAGTGGCGAGATGAGCCTGCAGGACATAACAGGCAGGAGGGAGACAGGCCTCTGAGGTACTATACAATTCCGGAATCAGGGCAGGCTCTCTCTGCATAGCTGAGTAGGTGGCTGCCTCGGTGTGATTTCAGGGTCAGTAGAAAGGCTCTCTCCCACCTCCACTCCAACACCTGACAGCCTTACAAAAGAAGGCAAAGCTAAAGCTTCAGAGCTCAGGCCTGAATCCCACAATTTTGAGTCCCTCCCCCATGCACCCCAGAAGCTCAGTGGCATTCAATTGTGCTAAGGAGTAAATGACTGATGGAGGCTTTTCTTGAGGAAATTATGATGGAGGAGGGAGAAAGGAGGAGAAAGAATTGGGAACTAAGATGAGGAAGAGACACAGAGAGAAAACGACTCAGGGCCTAAGGCCAACCAGCCTTGAGCTACTGCGTTCTTTTGATTGTCTCTTGCATCCACCCTGCTCCTATTGAGTATTAACCGCCTTTTTGGCACATCTGGTTCTGCGATATTTTACATCTGGAAATCTTTCAACCGAGATGGGGTTCGGAAGCCTGGCTCGGAGGCCCCGGGATGACAACCTAATTACGTTCCTTTTAATAGTTCCTTCCCAAGTGCTCAGTCGGGGACATCTGCTCTGCTGCCTGCACCTTCAGGGAGGAATATTTTTAACAGTACCGTGCCACAAAAGGAAACTTCTGAAGGCTGGATGGAAATGGTCTCTGTGTCCCCAGTGCCCCAGGCCCAGGTAGGGCCTGAAGTTCTCCTTCAACCCAGCCCCCAGCAGAGGCGAGGAGGCCCAGGATTGTTAGCAAATGGTTGTTTTTCTCTTTTCGGTTTTCAGAGGTAAATTTAACACGCCGGGTTGTCCTGGCTTTCTAGGTAAGCAGGTATCTAAACTAACCTAGAGGGGCAGAGGAAATGCGCCTCCCCCATTCTGTCATGTGTTCTCTGGAACCCATTGGCTCTTGGCCACGTGAACTTGCCTTGTTGTAGCTGAGGGTCCCCGCTCAGATTCTTAATATGTCCGAGAAGGACAGAAAGATAAAAGCTAGGAACTGAAGGACTTATCGGCTTTATTATTTAATAGGTCAGCTTGCTAGGAATGTCAAAGGCCGATGGCCTGAAACAGATGGACCTTTGATCCGTCTTTATGGTTTTCAGATAGGATGCCTCTATGTAGCCATGGTTGGCCTGAAACTCGCTACATAGACCAGGCTGGCATGAACTCACAGACTTGCCTGCCTCTGTGTCTCTGGTGCTAGGGTTGGAGGCATGTGTCACCATGCCTGACTCATTTTCATTGTTTTTGTTTTAGGACAAGGTCCTGCTAGTGCAGCACAAACTGACTTTGAACTAACAATCCTCCTCCGGAGTATTGGGATGGCAGGTGTTTGCTACCATGCCTAAGGGTAGAAGAATGTGTCGAGAAAAGTTAAAAGGGATGGCCATTAAAAGTGCAGGAAGCTGGAGAGACGGGCTGCTCCAGATCGTCTTTCTTAGACCAGATGCCACAGGCCCAGAGAGGACAAGAAACTTGCTCAAGGGGCTTGGTGTCATATCAGTGTTCGGGCTCGGTTTCAGCCACAGGGTTCTTTAGTTCATACTACCTCGTTGGCAGACCCTTGGTGGAACAGTGACCTGGTTATTGTAGGAAGCTAATTTTCTTTGAGACAGGAATACCTGTGGTGTGCACTGGGGAACACCTAAGCTGATGGCCCCTGGTCCCAGATGCCCACGTGCCCTTCAGGGGGGAGCAGCTGAAGAAGGCTGAGTTATGCTGCCACTGAGACTTCCCAGCTGCCACTGTTTGTTTTTATGTGCGTTGGTGTTTGACCTGCATGTCTTTGTGAGGGAATCGGATCCACTGGATCAGGAGTTAACAGAGTTGTGAGCCACCACATGGGTGCTGGGGATAGAACCCTGGTCCCCTGGAAGAACCCCTAAGCCATCTCTCCAGCTCCCTGCCCTCCACACGTTGTTTATTTTAATGACAGTTTCTTTTCTCTTCTGAGGTTTTAGTGAGTCTCTTTCGTGCTTCTTCTGGTGCTTCAGTAAAGACAGAAGCAACCGTTCTCCCTGAAAGTGCCACAAGCTACAGCTGAGGGCAGCTGTTTAGTGAGGGCTCTGGTTCCAGCCCCGAGACCCCTGGATATCTGACACAACACGATTTGCTTCCTTCTGTGCATGCTGCTGCCCCCTCAACTGGTCATCATAGTCATCACCTTCAGCTTCCAAGCTATCCCACGTATTCAAGACCTGGAGAGAGTCTCTAATAGGCTCAGTTTGCCTCTGGCTTCAGATGCCCTGATCTTGGGTCCCGAGGACCTTTGTGATCAAACTTGTTCACCTCGAAAGAGGGTGAGCCTGTGGTACTTCCCCCAAAGGGGCTCTGAGCTCCCGTGAACATTCCGTTGCTATGTCTGAGTAGCATTTGAGTATTTTTCAGATTGAGGCAGCAATATGGCTGGCTAGGCAGAGGTGGAATAGGATCTTGGTGACATGATCCAGCAATCACTTTCAACACTGTAGAAATAAATAACTAAGCCGGCAATAGATATGAGAAAGGTTGGAGAGGAGGTAAGTGCTCCAGCTATGTAATAAGGCCAGTTCTTGGGTGAACTTGTCTTAATTACTGCCTTTACCAAGGCCACAGCTCTGGTGGCCAAATGGCTAGTTTGGTGACTGCTGCCACTAGCTAATACTGGGTGTCCATACCAGATACTGGTCTAAGCACCTTTTGTTTGTTAGTTATTATTATTATTATTATTATTACAATTGGTTTTTTGAGACAGGGTTTCTCTGTGTAACAGTTCTGGCTGTCCTGGAACTTGTTCTGTAGACCAGGCTGGTCTTGAGCTCACAGAGATCGGCCTGCCTCTGCCTCCTGAGTGCTGGGATTAAAGGAGTGCACCACCACTGTCCCACTATTTTTTTAAGATTTATTTTCTTTTTATTTATGTGTCTGTGTGCAGGTATGTGTGTGTCAGTGCAGTCACCTGCAGAGACCAGAGAGGATGTCCAGTCCCCTAGAACTGGTGTTAGGGGAGCCTAGGAGCCACCCCATGTGGTTGCTAGGAACTGAATTCCAGGCCTCTGCAAGAGCAGCAAGGGCCCTTTAGGAGAGCTTGCCCCTCGCCCCTCCCAGGAGAACTGGGCATGGGAAAGCTGCCCCTCCCCCTCCCCAGTCACAGAGGGTGAAAGAGCTGGCCCCATTCCTCGGCTTGCCTGTGGGAGGTTTGGTTAGCTGCTGCGCCATATCTCCAGACCCAGTTCTGTTTTGTTTTGTTTTTTTCAAACACAGGATCTATATGTACCTAAGGACCACCTTGAACTTTTGACCCTCCTGTCTCTACCTCCTGAGTATGGATTACAGGATACAGTTTATTTGCCAAAGGGACAGAACCCAGGCATGGCAGCAATATGGCTGGCTAGGCAGAGGTGGAATAGGATCTTGGTGACATGATCCAGCAATCACTTTCAACACTGTAGAAATAAATAACTAAGCCGGCAATAGATATGAGAAAGGTTGGAGAGGAGGTAAGTGCTCCAGCTATGTAATAAGGCCAGTTCTTGGGTGAACTTGTCTTAATTACTGCCTTTACCAAGGCCACAGCTCTGGTGGCCAAATGGCTAGTTTGGTGACTGCTGCCACTAGCTAATACTGGGTGTCCATACCAGTATTACCTACCTAGCTGAGCTATGTCTCCTCTTTTTCAGTTGGTTGGTTTTTGTATTTTTGAGACAGAAATGCCTGTCTCACTGAGGAACACCTAAGCTGATGGTCTCTTGTCCCACGTAACCCAGGCTTGACTCAAAGTCACTGTGCAATTAAAGATGACCTTCAACTGTTGACACTCCTTCTGCCTTCCAAATGCTGGGATCAGAACCTCGTGCCACCATGCCAATCTGGTTTTCTATAAGGTTTTGCTTTGTAGTTCAGGCTGGCCTTATACTTTTGGCCTTTGTGTGTATGAACCACCATGCCTGCCAACAATGATCTTGAGATCTCCTTAGAATATGTATCCTGCAAGGGTGGTATCTGAATTGGTTCCTGTGTCCACCTTAGAGATAGGAAAATGAAGGCTTACAGTAGCTCTCCTTATCTGCCTCAGCCATAGTTCTGAGAGTACAAACTGAAGATGAAATTATCAAGCTGGTGGGGTTCATTTGGTCAGGATCTGTAAACCTGGAGGACTTCTGGTAAGGTGTGTACTTCCAGCAATGTGCTTACTTCTGATGTCCATCTGCCTTTGATTTGCTTCAGGACGATGCTGCATACTGTGCTCCCTCAGAGGGCACAGCTTGTTACAATTCCTGCCTGACAAAAACGTTTTCAGTAGTTCCTTGTCTTATTTCATTTCTTCATTATAGCGAGCAGCCTACAAATGGCAACAGAATTGTTTCCTGTGTCCATTTTAGAGGTAGGAAAATGAAGGACAGTGAAGAAGCAGAACAAACTACCATATTAGACAGGATATAACTAAGAGGAGTGAATGCACCCCAGAAAAAGTCATAAACATTCCCAAGAAACTGTGCCTGCCCTGGTCAAAGTGACCCACCAAACAACATCTGCTTGTTTCAAACATCCCTGTACGTACCTGATTAATCGCTGTTTTGAAATTCTTGTCTGCTGACAGTCACTGTTTTGAAATTCCCCTATACCCCAACCAACAAATTCAAACCTCTGGCTGCCAGCGGAATGAACAGTCAGACTCAGGATTCTTCCCAGATCACGCTTTATTGGAGAGCACTCAGTTGAGGAAAAACGGGAGGCAAGAGAGCCTCTAGGTTGAAGGGAGAGTGGGAGGTGAGAGAGAGAGCTGTAAATGGCGGCTGCTTATATAGGGAGATGTGACGCAACTCACGCCTTGATTGGCTGCTAAGTCCCGCTGGCACCAGAGTCCTCAGGATTGGTTAGGGACACCTAGGTTATTGCACATGCGGGAAGCGCCTGGACGCTCAGTCCTGAAGCATTGCCAAATATGGAATTTGTTTACCTCCAAACAGCGAGGATGCAAGCGTATGGCTCCCTGCACAAAACTTGTATAGTTAGTTGTATGCAATTCCGAAACGCCAAGGCGTGTGCCACCCTGCTTTTCAGTTTTTCCTTTTTAAAATCTCCTTACCGTGAAGCCTCGGGGACGTTCTCCCCAACCCACTGTATTGGAGTGATGAATTACAGACAAGTTAGCTAACTTGTAATCAATAAACTCCAATGTGTTTGCATTGGATACCAGCTCTGTGGTGATCTTGTTTGGGAGTCCCAGGACAGGGCTCTTCTCCAAAAGTCAGGCACCTCTCTCATATTTAAGCAAACCAAGCATACCCTTGCCTCCAGGGTTGACCTAGCATCAGTCTGGCCTCACTCAGAACCTTCCCTGCCCTAGTTATCATCCCCAGTGACTTGCCCTCAGAAAACTTCTCCCTTAGCCTTCCATTCTTTTTATTCAAATATTATCTTGATTAATCTTTAATATAACCAAGCTCCTAGTCAATGGCTTAGTACCATATGCCCTGGCCTACGGGTTGGCCTAGCTGGCTTATAGTCTTCCATTAAGCTGCTGAAGGCTCACACACTTGGGGTCCAGCAGCAGATTCAAGTGCGCATATTGGGAGGGAAGCGACCTGGCCACTGGGGGAGCCTGCTCCCCAGCCCTGCTGACACACCCTTGATCTCAGCTCCATAGCCACTGGGGGAGCCTGCACCCCAGCCCTGTTGACACAACCCTGATCTCAGCTCCATGGCCACTGGGGAGCCTGCACCCCATCCCTGTTGACACACCCCTGATCTCAGCTCCATGGTCACTGGGGAAGCCTGCACCCCATTCCTGCTGACACACCCCTGATCTCAGCTCCATGGCCACTGGGGGAGCCTGCACCCAAGCCCTATGACACACCCCTGATCTCAGGTCCATGGCCACTGGGGGAGCTTGCACCCCAGCCCTGCTGACAAAACCCTGGTCTCAGCTCCATGGCCACTGGGGAGCCTGCACCCCAGCCCTGCTGACACACCCCTGATCTCAGCTCCATGGCCACTGGGGGAGCCTGCACCCCAGCCCTGCTGACACACCCCTGATCTCAGCTCCATGGCCACTGGGGGAGGTTGCACCCTAGCCCTGTTGACACACCCCTGATCTCAGCTCCATGGCCACTGGGGAGTCTGCACCCCAGCCCTGCTGACACACCCCTGATCTCAGCTCCATCCCAGTTTTCCACTGGCATCATGCTGCTGTTTATCTGTCTGGAATTTAGCACCAGCCTCACCCATGTGCCTCCTAAAGGCAGTGACCCGCCTCTGTGCCCCCACCAGCACAGGTCCTTCTGCTACCCACCGACAGTGGACAGTGCCTTCCCTCCCACTACACCATTTCCACTCTCCAGCAGCTTAGTGCTTGTCATGGTAGTTAGGAAGTGCAGGCTATGGGACTTTGGGAAATCAGCTAGACCTCCCTCCTACAGTCTCCATGTCTGAGCTGGCCTTGGACCAGATGAGCGATGGTGGCTCTCCACTGAATTCCCCAGGAAGCTTAGAGGAGGAAGGGGGGTCAGTAGAGAGGGCATTCAGGGTCCCCCATCCCCTTTTGTCAGAGAACTCTTGGTAGAGATGCTAATGGACTAGACTATTTATGTTCTTGTTTTTATTAACATATATTAAGTTTATATAATAATGGGTAGATAATATATTTTCATCATATCCATCCCATTACTCCTTTTGATTCTTACCCACTCCCACTGATCCACATCCTCTCCCTTACTATCCTCCCTTCTTCTTGTATGTTTTGATGTGTGTGTGTGTGAGTGTATGCGTTTGTGTGAGTGTATATATGTGTGTATGAGTGTGAATGTGAATGCGTGTGTGTGTCTGTGTGACCAATGAGTCACTCATTGGTAAGCCAGTAAATTTAATTAGAGCCGTTTACAGGATCACAGGCATCACACCGGTGGCTACACCACTGAAGGAAAGGTCTTTCCCCTCTAGCAGGCATTAACGGCCTCAAGAACCTCAGAGAGGGACGGGGGGAGCCTTGTGAGCTTCTCCCGTATTTATTATGTTTATTATTGTGAATGTGTGTGTGTGTGTGTGTGTGTGTGTGTGTGATATGTGTATATCACAGCACATGCATGGAGGTCAGAGGACAGCTGTTGGAAGCTGGTTCTCCTTTACCGTGGTTTCTGGGAGCTGGACTCAGATTATCAGACTTACATGACAATCGTCTTTACACACTGAGCCATTTTACCTGCCCCTTGTTTGTTTGTTTATATTATATTTTAATTTTGAGACAGGGTCTTGCTGTGTAGTACAGGATGGCCTTTAACACAAACACCCTCCACACTAATAATAAAAACAAGCTTTTAAAAAAGATGCATGCCACAGGGGGGGAAAAACGAGCAATGCCACAGAATACCGAGCCAGAAGAACTGGCCTGAGAGAGGTGGGTAGGAGAAGGTGGCTCCCAGAGGGAAACCTCCTACTAACCCACACCCACAGCACACAGCCAAGCCAGGGGTTGTTTTGACCTCAGACTTGTTATTATCTTGCAGGATCTGTGTCTGTAACTGTGGCTGGTGGAGTCTGGGCATAGCACACGCTTGGGAGATAAAACAACTAAGTCATAAGAGCTTGTCCTCAGACTCACGCCTCTTCTTCCTTCCTTTTGCACTGTTCACATCTCCTTAAGCTGCCAGAGGTCCCGGAACAAGGAAGGAGGACCCTACAAACCAGAAAGGAGCTCAGTGGCATAGCATCTCTACCCTAGAGACTTTGGGACCCAATATGAAGTTGCTGTCAAAGAGGGCTACATCTCCAGGGTTTTGGAGAGAATTCCCAAACCAGGGGCCATCTGGGAATCAAAGAAACTACTTAGCAGCAGAGGGAACACAGAAACCCAGTCTTGAAGGCAATCCGTACAGGCAGGGCGAGTGGGATTCAGTGGGATCTCAGCCCCCTTAGCCTATCATGTATACAAACGTACAGCACCCTGAAAGTTTGCCTGGATCCCACGTCCCAGCCGCTCCTATTCAACCTCACCCTCCCTCTGGCTCAGCATCCTTCCTGAGATCTATCCCTCAGTTACCATCTCTTCCTCTCCTTTCCTGCCTGACATATGATTCTAGGTAAACAAGTGACTAATGGAACAGAGATGATAGAGTCAGAGTGAGTCTCAAGCGGTGTAGCAAGCAGTAGATACAGATTCATACATTTAATTTTTAAAGTTTGTTTTTATATTTATTTTGTTTTCTGTGTAAGAGTATGTATGTATGTATATGTACCACATGCATGCCTGGTGCCCTCAGAGGCCAGGAGAGTAAGTAGGATCTATTAGACCACACAGTTATGAGCCACTGTGTGGGGACCTGAAATCAAACTCAGGTTCTCTGTAGGGGCAGCAAGCGTTCTTAACTGCTGAGACTTCTCTCCAGCCCCATGTTCATTTGATTTGTTTATTTATTACAGACAGCATCTCAGGGAGCCTAGGCTGGATTTGAACTGGTTCTGTAGCTGGGGTAGCCTTGAAATCTTGATCTTCCTGTCTCTCCTTTCCAGGTTCTGGGATTATGGGTATGTGCCACCATGTGCCACCCTACCAAGTTTATATGTTTAATAATTGTTAACAACCATGTAAGTTACAGCCATTCTCTCTAGTGTCTTTTTTCTCTTTCCTTCCTTTCTCTCCCTCCCTTCCTTTCTTCTCTTTCTCTTTCTTTCTTTCTTTCTTTCTTTCTTTCTTTCTTTCTTTCTTTCGCTCTCTCTCTCCTCCTCCCCTCCCTCCCCTCCTCCCTCTTTTCCTTCCTTCCTTCCTTTCTTTTTTCTTTCTTTCTTTCTCTCCCTCCCTCCTTCTCCTCCTGTTTCAAGGAGCCACTTATTTGTCCCAGCCACCCAGAACCAAAATACTCACACAGAAACTATATTAATTAAATTACTGCTTGGCCCATTAGCTCTAGCTTCTTATTGGCTAATTCTTACATCTTAATTTAGCCCATTTCTATTAATCTGTATATCACCACAAGGTCATGGCCTACCAGCAACATTTCAGCACGTCTATCTCGGCGGATCCATGGTGTCTCTTTCCACCCTTCTTTCTCCCAGCATTCAGTTCCATCTTCCCCGCCTATGTAAGTTCTGCCCTGCTATAGGTCCAAAGCAGTTTCTTTATTCATTAATGGTAACCACAGCATACAGAGGGAAATCCCACATCCTCCTCCTCTTCCTCCCTCCCCTCCTACCCCCCTCCTTTCTCCATATTCCTGACTGTCCTGGAACTCACTATGCATACCAGGCTGGTCTTGAACTCACAGAGATCTGCCTGCCTCCGCCTCTAGAGTGCTGGGATTAAAGGCATGAGCCACTATGCCTGGCACCATTTCTATTTTCTAGGGCATAAAGAGGCCAAAGACTTCTGCAAGGCACAGTGCTAATGAATGACAAAGCTAGATTCAAACCTAGGTCTGTCTGTTGCTAAAGCCTATGGCTTAAGTAACTGCCCTCCAAGCAAACACCTGGGAGTGTAGCTCAGTGCCAATAAAACCTTGCCTTGCCTATTATGCATAAGGCCCTGGCTTCAATCCACATTACTAAAAACGAAAAAAAAAAAGGAGAAAAGAAAAGAAAAAGGAAAAAGAAAGAAAAGAAAAAAGTAAGTTGGAACAGAGACTCAGAGACCAACATTTTGTTTGAGATTAGATAGCCTGTTGGTGGCAGAGCCAGAATTTAAATCCAGGCAATCTGCTACCAGGCTATTTACCTGCTGTGTATATTTTTTTTAAACTTGGTTTTGTTTTCTTTAAATATTTTACTTGCATTTGTGTGCATGCATGTGCTGGTGTGCACTGAGGGAAGAAGAGGGTTTTGCATGCTTGAAACTGGGTGCTGGGAGCTGAACTTGGGCTCTTAAGTGTTGAGACATCTTTCTAGTCCTACCGTTTGTTTGAGTTAGGGTCACATGTAGTGCAGGCCGGCCTCTGATTCTCTGTGTAATTGGGGTACACATTCTATTGTCTGAGTTCCTCTCCAGCCCTGTTGTTTATACCCTCAAGCTGAGTTTCCGCTGCTGTCTACCCCTTGGCTTCTGGTAAGCTTCAGAATGCACAGGGGTGTCCAGGAAACTCTCGCAGATCAAAGGCCTTCTCTCCTAACTATCAGGAACTATATCCAATTGATTTGGAAATCGGCCAGAACCATCATGTCTAGTGACAGTCTGTGTTAGCTCCACCCATTCTGCCAAGCCCAGAAGGCCTGGCCTTCCAGCTTACAGTGGCCTGGACTGTCTTAGCATCTCCAGTGTACTTTTCAGGTTTTCTAACCAGAAGATCTGGCGGTAGGGAGGGAGATGAGAAACAGTTCTGACTTAGGGTAGACTGGGAAGGGCAGCAAAGTAAACCTCATTGGCAGGAACAAGGGCGGATTTCCCATAAAGTAACTTTCGGGAGATGGGGGGCCTCCTCATTCCACAGAAAACTGTTTCTCCTGGCCTCACCTTGACTTGTAGGCCCTAGATGCCCAGTCCAGCCTTCCTCTAGACATTGATGAGAGGACTGGAGGAAAAGCAAGTGCCCTGAGTGAAAGCGAGAAGCAATGTCATTTTTACAGAGCAAGGGTTCAGCACCTGTCCCCTCCAGCTGACCCTGGGCATAACCACAGTCCTGGGGAGGGGCCTGGCAAGAGTTGGGCTTGGTGGCTATAATGGACCATAAACTGTTATAGACCTGCAAGAGCTTTGAATTGAAAGCCTGACTTGGGAAAGTAAGTTTCTTGAAGTCCTGTACCATTTAGATTTGGCAGCCAATCCAGATGAGAAACTTTCCAGTACCATCGCCTAGTCCAATTAAAGTGAGCGAGGATTTACTTAGCCCCTCCTGAGTACCAGTAGAGGAGATGTCTCCCTGACCCCTGACTCTTTAATCCATGCTGGTAGCTGCTGCATTTTCTGAGACAGCACCACATGGGACTCAGATGTCTTGTGGGAAGATAGACGTGGACTCCAATTCCTCAGTGCTCTTGAATTCCATGGTAGCCCCCTCTCATGAGCCTCAGTTTCTGAATAACAAACTCTCAGCTTCATAGTGTTGGCTGTGAGAAGTGAGGCTGAACATGTGTTTAACCTAGGGTTCATGGTCCAAGTCATGATTTCCCCATGGCATCAATCAAACCAATAAAACCTAAAGCCTCCTTTCTCCATCAAAATATTCTTTGCTCAGATGCTTCTCAGAATCCCCTATATTCTGAAGGACAAAGCCGTTGTAATGATATGCGGTGCGAGGTGGGATTGTGGCTCTCATAAGGGGAGGACAAACATGCCATCAGACAGAGCTTACATAGGGAGAAAGTTTATTGGGGAAGGGAAGGAGAGAGAAAGAGACAGAGAGACAATGACCTGCCTCAGAGAAATAGCAGAAAGAGAGAGCCAGAGTAGGTAGGGTTTGTCTCTTAAAGGAACCTTTTGTACCTGCATTCAGACTACATAGTGATGCAGCCATAGACCCTGGGCACATCCTGCCAGGTGACAGGGGCCAGCATAATGCCTGAATCCTAACATCCCTGTCTTTTTCTTATCATAAAAAGGTGAGAAAAATAAAGGGGATGGCAGGTGGGAGAGGGATGGGGGCACCCGGTTCTCAAGACTGCTTCCTGATGATCTGGGGCACTGACCATCTTTTGGGGACCTTAGAAAGCTAGGATGCTGGCCACGTACTGGGGTAGCAGTTCCACCGCTGTCCAGGCTCTGTGGAACTCTCTGGCACCTCTTGGAACTGACAAGATGTTGGCAGAGCAGAGGACAAGGTTAAAGTTTAGAGAAAATTCTTTCTTTCTCCTGGTAATTGAGGAGGGGTGCATCTGACCTGTTAGAGGTGAATCCCCCAAGTGCACTCCCTGGAACTTACAAGAATTTTTTGAGTTTTTGAAAACATAAGCTATAGACACATTAGCATTTTCACTGTTTATAATTTGTTCTGAAATTTACATTGTAGAAATGGCAGTATCTTTATAGCTTGTGTTTGTACACCTTAATAACGTGCATTTGCACACTTTAAAATACTTTCTTATCCCCTGAAACATTCTTAGATCCTTTCATTTTAAGCTTTTCTATCTTCACATAAGTGATCCTTAAAGCACCGCTTCCTTTCCCATCATTATGACATCACCTCAGCACTCGGGAGAAATCAGCTTCGTGTGTTTGTCTCTTCTTGAGTCTGCTAGCAAGGTGAACTGTGTCTAGACTTAGCCTTGGCTCTAGGAGAGTGAAACCTGTGACCTGAATTTTACACAGAGAACTGAGAAGGCAGCTGGCAAAGCAACCAATTGTCAAACTTCATCAGCGATCCTGAGAATGATAAATTTTACCTGAGTTATTGATTAAAAAATGATGCTTACTTGATTGGCTACCTAGACAGCCACCCCCGGGTCCTCCATGGTCATTGAGGGCAGGTCTTAGGGAAACATCCATTTTTTAACTGGCAGAGGTAGACCTGCAAGGCCCCAGAAGATCCCACAGGCTTCTGTGGAGTAAGGACTCGTGGGAGGACTTTACCTTTGTCTTAGGCAGCTTGAGGTAGTTGGTTCCCAGTGTCCTGTTGTCCACGGTCTGAAGAGGTCTTTACAACAGTTGAAGTGAAAGGCAGTTTTGCTCAGTGGCTAGTACTTTCACTATGAAGCGAGAGGGTCTTCTGTTCCCACCCATCTTCAATGGAGGAAATGGGGGTACTGCTAGGAACTAATCTGTCTCTCTGTCACAAAAAGCCTTTTTAATTAAATATTTTAAGTGCCATATTCTCCAGATCTCTGAGCATTTGAGGGTTGTCTATTGAGTATATATGAGTAGACAAACTTAAGCACATACGTGGCTGGTTAAGGCTTTATGCCTGTAATTAATTGCATCAGTCCCACAATTAAAGAGCTCAATCTTGTAGAAGATGATTCTTAACTTGTTTCCTCAACAGTCTACAATAGGTTGGCAACGTTTATAAGATTAGGATTTTACTTTACATTTCTGTTTTTAGCCTTAAAAACAATGATTTTGAATTGAAGCACTTTGGTGTCAAAATAAAACCTTTTAATGAGCTCAGGAAAGAAATCGAGACATCAGACATTTGTTGTTACTTATTTAAATTCCCTAGAAGCTTGGTGTTGAACCCTTGGCAAAGACATAAGTACTTGGCTTTTGTTAATCTGAAGTAGATCTTTTTAATCTTAGATTTTTACCAGTATGTAGAATATATTTTAAAGCAGAGTTGAATCACATATCTGGTATGTTGTAACAGATCTAACCATATATGTTTATCATCCTTTAAAAGTACGTGCCAATTTAAAGTATTCGAGACTTGTTTCGTTAGTCTAGAAGGAGGGTACCATATACAGAACTCATTAGGACTGTTCAAAAATTTTTAAACAATAATTATGTGAATATATATGCACAGTTGAATTTAAGATGCATACCCACATATACACAGAGAGAGAGTTAAAGCTAGCCTATATTTACACATATAGGGTTAAATCAAAAGTCACATGCATACACACACATATTGAGTAAATCTGAGTCACGACATCAATATTATGATATGAGGTGCGAGGTGGGAGCATGGATCTCATAGGACTTTGAGGGGAACATGGAACAGGGGCATGGAGGACGGACAGACAAAAAACGCACCATCAGAAAGAGCTTACATGAGAAGGAAGTTTATTGGGAAAGAGAGGCAGAGAGAGACAGAGACAAAGAGACAGTGACCTGTCGCCTCAGAGAAATGGCAGAGAGGCAGGAGTAGGCAGGGTTTGTCTTTTAAAGAAACCTTTTGCACCTGCATACAGACTACGTAGTGATGTAGAAGCCATAGGACACTGGGTGCATCCTGCCAGGTGACAAGGGCCAGCATAATGCCTGAATCCTAACAGCCTAGCCTTCTGTAATTGGCATTTCAAGGCCTTCCAGTTAGAACCACGTGACAAGGAAGCATATGTGGCTGCCATGATGGACAGCACAGAACAGTATATTTCCCATCCTTCAGGAAGTTTGCTGTGCCCAATCACTGGGCACACTGTGCTCAGAGGCCTTTCCTTGGCAGGCTTCTTTGAGGGTGTGAGAAAAGGATGTGGGCACACAAGGCCAAGAAAGACGTAAATAGAACTTGGAGATCCAGACTCAGACACCAAGGGTAGCCATTAGCATCCTGTCCACAGTATACCACTACCAACAAGCGAATTTTTTGTCCTTTTCCTATTTTGACTTTAGTCTCCTGTTATAGAAGGCTTCTAGTTCAGCAGCTCAGACCCAAAATAATCACACAGAAACTATATTATTTGCAATACTGTTTGGCCAATAGCTTGAGCGTATTTCCAGCTAACTCCTATATCCTAAACTAACCCAACTCCATTAATCTGTGTATTGCCACGTGGCTGTGGCTTACTGGCAAAGTTTCAGCATGTCTGTCTCTGGTGGCGGCTCCATGGCTTCTCCTTGACTACACCTTCTTTCTCCCAGCATTCAGTTTAATCACCACCACCACCACCACCCCCGCCTACCTCTATTCTGCCCTGCGCAGGCCCAAGACAGTCCTTTATTAGCCAATGGTATTCACAGCATACAGAGGAGAATCCCACATCACCTCCCCTTTTCTGTTTAAATAAAAAAGAAGGTTTTAACTTTGACATAGTAAAATTACATATAAAAAAACAGGTGTCAAGCAAGAATTACAGTTACAATATTTATATCTACTTTATCTTTTATCATAACTAAGGAAAACTGTAATTATAACTATCTATTTTCCAGCTCCATCAAAAACTTCAGAAGGATATAATATTACCTAAGTAAACAGGAAGTACATTGTAAGAAACCTCCAAAATTCTAAAATTGACAGAGACATCTCACTGCCTGGACAGTCACCCAAAGTTCCTCTGTACCATTGGGGCATCCAGTCTTCAGCCCACAGGCCCATAATATCCAGCAGACTTTTCCATGTAGCAGGAAATTTCAAGGACAGTTCCACTTATATTGGCAGTTTGTCAGTTACTTTCTTCTGTGTCCTGCAGAATGTCTAACAGACTCTTTCATGAAGCAGAAACCCCAAAGGATTGTCTCACCTTTAAGCAAGTTCAACAGTCATTTCTCTGTGGGTCCTGCATGTCCAGTTCATACAGCATAGCATCAAGCAGTCCAGGCAAGAGCAGTTTTCTTTCCCAAATGGCTAAACAATGCCACTCTTTGGTGCCCATCATCCTCTTGAAGTAGATTGGTGCTGCTGGGAGCAGATTTGTCTCATTGTCATGAAAAGTCCTAAGATCTTAAAACATTTTAAATGCCATATTCTGAAGGTCTCTGAAAGATTTGAAGAATACCTATCTAACTGAAATATATCTCTATATATCTAGAAAACTTGACTAACATGACTACAAGCTTGACTATTATAGATGATTATCTATTAACCTATATTTCTTAATTATGCATTACATTTTCAAATGAACTGCACAAACACAATACCTTAATCAAGAGCAGAAGTATATATAACAAAATTGACCTTAAATTTGTATCAATAAAACAAGATCCATACCAATGCAAATCTCTATAGCATATCCCCCTTTAGATGTAAACAAAAATTTATAAACAATATTTGGGAATATGGGCATAGTTCTCTTCAAACTGCTTCCTGCTTTTTATTGGGTGAAGTACTTTTGGGGGTGTTCATGGAGACCTTTCTGGGGGATCTTGGTTCATCAAACCACATTAATCTGGAAGGATTCCACAGGTTCTCATCCTCTGTGGAAACAAAAACAGAACCTCTTTTCTAAAGAACATATCCTTAGACTCAAATTTTGAAGTCAAGGAACCTTTAAAACATGTATGTTGGTTTATCTTAGCAATCCCCAGAATCAAATATCTTTCTGCAGTCAAAAAATTCAAAGAAAACACAATAATATGCATAATCCAGACTCTCTGTGTATATTCCATCTTTATGTGGCTTATTTTTCTTTACTTCTTTTAATCAATGACTATCTGTACTTTTACAAAAACCATTTACTTATTTTTATAACTCCCTATGCTCTTTTTCTTCTCTCCCAAGTCCACATACATGTATCCCTCACTGTGACCCATTTAGAGGTCCTTTCCATCTGGATTTTTCTTTATTGAATATCTATAATCCTTTTTTGACCAGAACCACTTTTTTTTTAATGCTAAGTGGGCATGGCTAGAGACAATATGGCCCTGCCTGCTGGCTCTACCCATTCCAACATGGAGGAAGCATGCTTACTGCCTCTGAGACTGCCCAGTGGGAGCCATCCTCACCACCTCAACTCTGGGAAGCACCATGTAGTATATATGAGTAAAACCAAATCTGCCATGTAGCACAATGCATGGCCTAGATATTTCTATGTATGGTGGCAGAAATCCACCTTGCTTTCCTGCTTGTGCATGTCTGGTAGACCTGATTCTACTGCCTGCCCAGGTAGGGAGCACTGAGCTGGGGCATGGTCTCAGATAATTTCCTCCTGACCTGGGGTCAGCACACAAGTACCCAGACCCACAAATGCCATTCAGAAAGATGATAGATTTTGAGGAAATACTTTACTTTTCTCCATGCCCATTTATTTGTCTATATTGAATCTTTCGTTGAATATATGTCTATATGAATAATGTTTAAGTTTTCAACAACGAACAGTAGATTTTCCTGCAGTAATCTTTGAAGCTTCCAGGAAGACGATGGGACCCCACAACAGTGACTCCACATGGTTGATATGACATCATGATGCTGATAATGCTACTATGAGACCAGTTTTTGGGTACCAGCTGTGGAAATGGTGCACCTTCTTACAACGTTCTGGCTAGAACTCCAAATAAGAACTTAAAAACAAAACAAGGACTAGAGAGATGGCTCAGCGGTTAAGAGCACTGGCTGCTCTTCCAGAGGCCCTGAGTTCAATTCCCAGCAACCACATGGTGTCTCACAACTATCTATAATGAGATCTGGTATCCTCTTCTGGCCTGCAGACAGAACACTGTATATGTAATAAATAAATAAATCTTTAAAAAAAAAAGTCTGCCTTCATCATCCAGATACAGAGGAAACAAATTGAGAATGTCTTGCTGATAAAAGGTACCAAGTCACAAGGCTAACACAGACAAGAATTATGGGCTAATATAAGCTATAAGAGTTAAGAAGAAGCCTGACTAATAGGCCAACCAGTTTATAATTAATGTGGACCTCTGTGTGTTTCTTTGGAAGTGAAAGGCTGTGGGACTGGGTGGGACAGAAACCTCAGGCAACAAATGGCACCAATGTGGACAGTTAAATCCACTTAAAGAGAGCTTGGGAGGTAATTCTAGACATAAAAGAATAAGCATGACTTCTTGGTAGCAGCATTTTTTCATGTGGGCTCTGTTTGCTAGAGGAAAGGATGTCTCATTTAAGAAAGACTTCCTGACTCAGCTTTAGCTGCAAAAACCTTGCAGTTGTTTTAAGAGAACTGCCAGCAGACACTTAAATGGTGTTTAAGAATCGCTGACAGTATGCTTCTTGGTGGTGGCACAGACCTTGAAACTCCATAGAGTTGTGGCAATAAACATGGTTCCTGCCAGTACTTCTGCCATGAAGCTAGACTCTCAGAAAGCTAAGGAATTGGGTGGATCCTGTCATCAAAGCTTTAATCCTAGCATATTGCTTAGTAAATTAAAGACTCATGTGATCAGAAAAAGAGAGATATACAGTAAAGATAGATTCAGATGAAAACACCTCTAAATAGTTTATAGTGTGTTTAAAAATATATGTAGGCTTGAGAGAGAAAAGAAAATGGATAAAGTCCTTAAAATAAAAAAGAAAGAAAGAGAGTAGTTGGGTGTGGTGGCACACACCTTTAATCCCAACACTTGGGAGGCAAAGGCAGGAGGATCTTTGTGAGTTTGAGGATAACCTGGTCTACAAGTGAGTTTCAGGGCAACCAAAGATATACAGAGAAACCCTATTTCAAAAAACCAAAAATTAAAAATAAAAATAAAAGAAATAGAGTTTAAAATAAAGACACATAAAGATGGAAAATACACAGAGTTTTGATACTATATGTTATTATGTTGTTATTGAATTGTTTGAATGCTGAGGCAGGAACAACAGCTTCCCAAAGACATTTGATCATAAATGTTGCTGGATTAATACAACATATATATTTTGAAAATGCTTTGACTTCAAAATTTAGGTCAAAAGATATATTACTTTGGAGAAGAGGTTTTGTTCTTGTTTCCACAGGAAATGAGAGGCTGTGGATTCATTCTGGGCTAAGAAAAATCAGGTTTGATCAAAGAAGATCCCCTGAGAAATCTCCAATAGGAGTAGATGGCCCAGATGTCTGAGTTCTATATCTAGAACAGTCTCAAGACTGCTGGCTGTGATGATCAAGCCTCACAGAATATTCTAGTCAGGACTTGACCATAATTCTAAATTTTCTTTAGGTTCCCATAAGATTATCATTGCCCCCCAATCAGCAGGAAGTAACTTGGATAACTTCACCCACATTTCCAAAAAAATGCATTATGGATGTTTGCCTTTGTTTAGAATGTTGGTTACAAGTTGTTATGAATAATAGCCAGAAAAAAAGCTAAACAAAAAAGATTTGATTCAGAGTTCTTATTTTAAAAAATGGGGGGAGGGGGTGATGTGTGACAATGGTCTTGTACCCTGTAAAGGTTTGTCAGTCGTACTGGTTTAATAAAATGCTGATTGGCCAGTAGCCAGGCAGGAAGTATAGGTGGGGAGACCAGAATAGAAAAATTCTGGGAAGAAGAAAGACTCAGTGTGCAGTCATCATTCAGACACAGAGGAAGCAAGATGAGAATGCCTTGCTTATAAAAGGTACCAAGCCATGTGGCTAACACAAACAAGAATTATGGGTTAAGATGTAAGAGTTAATAAGAAAGCCTGAGCTAATAGGCCAACCAGTTTATAATTAAAAAAAAAACCTATTGACTACTCAGAGACCATTTGCAATTATACAAAACAGCAATCTTGAAACTTAACCATCAGTTTACTTTTACAGGATCCCATAGGAAAAACATCACCCTCATGACAACAGGAAGCAAGAGAGCAAATGCACCATTTACAGCTGCATTTATAGTATAAGAGACCATGCCCAAGTGGGCTGGTATCTTAAGCCTATTGGCTGAAGAAGCTCCCACAGCAGTCTCCCACCAAATGAGAAGGAGTTTGAGGCAATACAGTATACGAACAGGGTCTTAGATTTTGTGAGCCTCCATGAGACCTTTCTGTCGTCCCTTGATTATCCTAAGTTCTCTAGATGTTGGGATGAGTAAAGAACACCACCTTCTGCCCTGGCACATTGGAGAGTTTAACAAGGGGACCTTTCCCCCACTTGAAATTAACTCACAGATGATCATAATATGTATTTGAAAGAGAATAGAGAGGTTCTTTTAAAAGAAAAAATACCAGAATAAAATGTTAGTAGACCTTTCCTTTAGAAAGGATATTACCTTGGAAGAATATCCTCCAGGCCCTCCAGACAATTGGGAGGATGGGAGAAGCATTGAGCATGAGTTGATATATTGGTTTTTAAAACTTATTATTTCTGAAACAAGGACACAATAGCTCAGGCTAACTTTGAACTTGCTATGTAAATTGTAAACTGGGAGGATGGTCTTGAATTTGCTTTTACCTTCCACATGCTGGAATTTCAGGGTGTGGCATTCTGTCCAGTTTATGAATCAAACCCAGGCATTTGTACATGCTAGGCAAACCCTCTACCCTCTGAGCTACATCCCTAGCCCTAAATTAATTTTTAAAGTTAGTATACAAAGACGTGATTTTTCATTTGAGCATTTTCATACATACATGTCTTCATGCTTAGGTCTAATTTATCCCTGTTGGTCATCTGTGCACCATGATGTGGTAATTCTTGAAACCCAGCTGGAGTAGAAGAGGATCCATGTTCTGTTCTCTCTGTATGTGCTTGATACATTTCATAACAGAAAAAAACTAAGGAAAAAAATTTAAAAAACCCTCAAGAACATACTCCCACTGGGACTTAGGATGGCCAAGTGGACCTCTGGCCCTTAGTTTTCTAGGGAGATCTCTTTTTGTAAGGTGAGCCTGCTTTTGATGAAAGGACCGTAAATGTGGAGGAGAGCCATGGCTGATTCACCCTGGATGCTTCCTTCCAGGTATCTGTTTGTTTTACAGGGACTGTGAGCTGCTGATTTCTGATGAAGGGATCAGAGGCATGGGTACTGATGTCCGGCTGTCCTGGCCCCCATCCAGGTTTCACACTCTCACTTCTCGGCCCCACTCCAGTTGGACTGGTGTTGGCTAGAGAGCTACCCAGTTCCTCCTGGGTACTGAGATGCTCCTTCCTTTCTCCCTGCTGGGGTTGACCCTGCCCACTAGAGCCCCAGCCTGCCTGGGCCTGGGGCTGACCCTGCTCACCAGAGCCCCAGCCTGCCAACCCCTGATCACCAGAGTCCCAGCCTGTCTGGACCTGGGCTGACTCTACTCACCAGAGCCCCAGCCTGTCTGGACCTGGGCTGACCCTACTCTCCAGAGCCCTGGGCTGTCTGGACCTCACTTTCCCTCCTCTTGAGGACCTCTCCATTTTCCTGAGCTTTCCTCTTCCCCACCTGAGCCACACAAGGTGCTCTAAGGGGCTTGGTCATCCCTGAAGGAGTCCACTCCTTTTGTACCATTCTGCTGCAGTTCTTTCAGTCTCTGCCTCCTCTCTCTGGCTATCATGCCCGTCCCAGGATGCTGGAGTCAGTCTCCTCATTTACTTTCACGGTACCTATCATAAGGTTAGATACACATGGAGGGGAAAGGAATGAATGAAATGAACAAATGAATGAATGAATGGTCTGACAGGCAGTGAGCACCAAGTCTTTTCTTACCTGCCTTCCTATGCCCTAACTAGCTCACTTAGGAGCTCCGAGGACAGTCTCCATCCAATTCAGGTAGGCTAGTGTTTCAGGCAGCAGGCAGTCAGTGACATTGGTGGTCTGTGTTGAGGCTTCCTGGCCTGTCTGCAGGACCATGTTGAGGGATGCAGGAGTGGAAACCTGAATGGCCAGGCTGAGGATGTGAGTGCTGTTCTCTCAGGCTCCCTGCAAGGCGGGGAGAATAGCTAGAGAAAATGGGAAGAGAAACAGGAGAGGGAGGCAAAAACAAGAGAGGTAGGGGGTGGGGATTCACAGGAAAAAGGATGAGAGGGAGGAGATGGGGTCACAAAGAGAGAGGGAGAGATCCTTGCATTGTGTGTCTCCAGTCTTCCGACATGGCTGGGCTGATAGCCCCAGCGCTAATTGCTTCAATTAATAATACTGCTCTAAAAATTTCAGCAGCCAAGAGCAAGTGCAAGGCATGATGACATAATGCATTAATAATGCAGGCCGGGAGATGGAGTTGGGGAGCTCCATTAAGGAATGCTGCAGTGGCAGTCTTCCTGGCTGCTAATGCTTGCAGTGGGGCAGTGGGTGTCCTTGGCTTGTGCAGCCCACACTGTGGAACTTCGGGACCAATGCACAGAGAAGCTTGAACTTCTAAACCCTAGAAAGCATACGTCCCATTCCTCGGTAGGGAGAATTGCTGTCTTATATAATAAGCACTGTGCAGTGCTGCCTGCCCGCCCTATGTCCCCTCAGCACTCCCCCCATCAGATTAGCGTCCCTCCCTCTCCCCTGCCCTTGGCTGAAGCTCTTGATGGTTTTCAAATGCCTGTTTGAGCCTCTCTCCTTCTGTATTTGTCTCCCTCTAGGTTCTTTAAAGAGGCGATCTCTTTCAGAACAAAGATCCTGTACCCACAACATGTGGAGCAGCTTCCTTCCAAGTCACCATCACCATCATGCCTGCATAAGCATCTATATACACTCAGTCTGTGCCCTGAACAGCTCGGACCTCTGATGGAGAGCAAGGACAGCGGTGGAAGCAGCCAACAGCCCCCATCCTGAAGTTGCAGGTCACTGAGTGAATCTAACGCAAAACCAGCTCTTTTGCCATTCGCCTGCAGAAGCCAGGCCAGATCCCACCCAAACAAGTCCCCTAGAATATACCCTCTTTGTGCTGCCATCTTCAGGCGATGCTTCTGAATAACTATGGGGACTATATATTGTCATCTTTATGCCTACAAGGATCTCTCCACTAAGAAGGTCCTCAACATTCTCTAACAAGCGCTCTCATCTCCTTGGGAGGCCTCAGATGTCTGGGACACTTAGATGGACCCTTTTTTGGGGTCCATGTGCCATCCAGTGACTTTCCATTTCACCTGCCGTCAAAGTTTATGTTAACAAAAGTCAAGAGCCTGAAACTGAGAAGACAAGGGAAGGTCCATGTCCTCCGAGACTCCAGTTAAAATGAAATCTCTCTTGGTCTCCACGCCCAGATTTGTGGCTCTATTTCTGAAGTTTGTGTCGGCACCTCAGTGTGTTTTCTACAGTGGCATCTTTTCCCAAGGAAGGACACAAATGTTCATGTATGCCATGCATGCGCAGACTCCCAAACAGTGTAGTGCTCTTGGTCACATTCCAGGGACACAGCACCGCCGGCTTCACTCCTTCCGCGGAGAAGGAAACAGAAGTCCCGAGGGTGACGGACGGCCTTTTTTGCCATCAAAGTCCAAGTCTTTTATGACCTAGTTTTAAGTGGATTCAAACAGTATCTCTTGGAAGGCATGTCTGGAGCAAGCCTGGCTCATCTTCATTTCTGGTACTCATTTCTCCTTGCTCTTTTTACAGTGGTTTAGATAAAATGGCACAGTTCCCCAAGGGGCAGCAGGTCCCACCACCCGAGGCCTATGTGGGTCCCAGGCAGGTGGGAGGCTGCAGGTGAGAGACCTTGGTGTTTGGCGGGGCAGCTGGCAGGTGAGAGATGGACAGACGTGCCATGAAAAGAGAGTCAGAATAGTTTATTTAGTGGATTATGGAGGGGAAAGGAAAGTGGGGAAGAGGAGAAAGGGGAAGAAGAGAGAGAGAGAGAGGCACAGGGAGAGAGGAGGGAGAAGAGAGAGAACACAGAAATTCAGGAGAGAGGTGGAAATAGACAGAGCAGCAGGCTGGAGGAGGTGGAATTTGAGAGAGGGCAGGGCTTGCCTCTTAAAGGGATGGGGTACCCAGGTGACAGACCAAGCCAGCAAATCATAACACTTTCCTATTTGAATGAGTCCCATAATTCTGAAAAATTAACTTAAACACATCTTCTATGGGGTATTTTCTTTTCTTTTCTTTTCTTTGGTTTTTTTGAGACAGGGTTTCTCTGTAGCTTTGGAGCCTGTCCTGGAACTAGCTCTTATAGACCAGGCTGGCCTTGAACTCAGAAAGATCCACCTGCCTCTGACTCCTGAGTGCTGGGATTAAAGGTGTGTGCCACCACCACCTGGCCTATAGAGTCTTTTCTAGACCTTTTCAGCATACAGAAGCATCTCTTACTCATGTCTAGAAGACCACTAATTTTCTTGTGGGATTTTTGCTCTCCCCTTATAAAGTATTAGGCACTGATCTCAAGTTATTACCACAGGTAGACCGTTTAGTCTGAATTTCCTCCCTTCCTCCTTCCCTCTTTCCCTCACTCTCTTCCTCCCTTCTTCCTTCCCTCCCTCCCTCCTCTTTACCTCCTTCCCTCCATCCCACTTCCTCCCTCCCTCCCTTCCTTTTTTTTTTTTCTTTTCCTGTTGCTAGGGACTGAACTTAGGACCTTGTGCACACTAAGAAAGTGCTGGACCTCAGAGCTACATTTTGCGACACTGGTTTGTTTGTTTGGCTGCTTGTTTGCTTTGTCTATTTGAGATAGAGTCTTACTCTCTACCCTGAAGTGCCAGGAACTCACAGAGGTCTTCCCCCCTCTGCCTCTCTCTGCTGGGATCAAAGGTGTGCATCACCACTCCGGACAAGGCATTGTTTTGTTGCTGTTGTTGTTTGTTTGTTTGTTTGTTTTGTTTTTTGAGGCAGTGTCTTGAGATACAGTCCAGTCTGTTCTCATATTGGCAATCCTCCTACTGAATGCTGGGATTACAGGCATGTACCACCACATCTGGCCAGTACAGTTTTCTTTTTTTTTCCCATGATATTTATTGAGCTCTACATTTTTCTCTGCTCCTCTCCCTGCCTCTCCCCTCCCCGCTTCAATCCTCCCCCAAGGTCCCCATGCTCCCAATTTACTCAGGAGATCTTGTCTTTTTATACTTTCTACTTCCCATGTAGATTAGATCTATGTGAGTCTCTCTTAGTGTCCATATTGTTGTCTAAGTTCTCTGGGATTGTGGTTTGTAGGCTGGCTTTCTTTGCTTTATCTTTAAAAACCACCTATGAGTGAGTACATGTGATAATTGTCTTTCTGTGTCTGGGTTACCGCACTCAAAATAATGTTTTCTAGTTCCATCCATTTTCCTGCAAAATTCAAGCTGTCGTTATTTTTTTCTGCTGTGCAGTACTC
>PVIU01019434.1:0-36434 GCA_004026605.1 Ondatra zibethicus
TGCCTCCGGCAAGCTCTGTTCTCGGGCTCCTTTGTCCAGGGCAGAAACGCATCTCCAAATCTCGCCTCTGCAGAGCAGTTGAGAGGAATGATTGACACGGCCCAGGCCCTGTGCACACCGTTGCCAGCCCCAACTAGCAACTGGGGCTTCATCACCTCGGATGCAGAATTAGGAAAAGGATTGATGGGAGCCTGAGACAGTGAAGGCACATAGGGGCCAGGTGGGCAAGTCCAGGAATATAAGCCCAGGTGGGTTAGTAGGGACAGGGACACAGGACCATGTGTGCGGGGGCTTCGTATTCAGGGTGAGGTGTACAGGGTGAGGGGGCAGCTTGTTGGGCGAGACCACTGGGAAGGGGTGAGGTGCACAAGGCAAGGTGAGCAGGGTAGACCCGGTTGGTCAGTGGGCGTTGAGAGGCAGCTCTCTGTGGCTCGGATAATTGAATAGAAAGGACTGAGATTCCACACCCGACTGATACAGATGGCGCTGTGGGTGTGGATGACGGCCAGTCAGGACTTAAGGGTTCTTGCCGTGTAACACACGGGCCCCAGTTTCAGTGCTCTCTGGAGCAAAGTGTGCTTTCTGTCCATGGTCACAGGGCCAGAATGTCACTTCTTGTCATCTTCACGCTGCTTCCTGCGGTAGAGAGAAAGACAAAATATAACAGATGACACCCTGAGTCCCGGGGCTTCTGTACTGACTGCCATCAGCATTTCCACTAACATTTTGCAGGACAAAGGTTCAACCAGCCAGTATCAATGGGGACATGTCCTTCTCCCAGGAGAGGCCAGCTGGCACCGCAAGCAGCACCACAGTCTTTGGACACAGTGGCATCTCCTCTTCACTCTGGCCACTTTCAGACCTGCTGTGGGACAGTGGCCAGCTGCTACAATTGTTACTTTTCTATTGCTGACAAACTACCTGACAGAAGCCACTTAAAGAAGGAAGGGTTTGTTTGGACTCGCCAAGATGAAGACTGGCTCCTCTGCGCGTCCCTGGGCATCAGCTGTCTTCCCTCTGCTTCATCTCCATCAGGGCTGAGACAGACAGTGCCTCCTTGGCTATGCAAGAATCTGGGAGGCTGACGACTCCCAGGGCTCCCTGTAAGGGGTCAAGAAATGATGGCGAGGCTCTCCTGGGTCCCTAGTATCCAGGTCAAAGTCTGCCACAGCTCAATCCTCAGAAAACGAACTATGGGACAATTTACACAGTGTGAGCTAGGCAAGAAGGGGGCCCCAGATAACATGACCCTGGAGGATGCAGGGCAGAGGTTCATGACCAGGAAAACATAGGGTGCAAGTGTGGCAAGAAACATGAGAATGGGGCTTGTCCACTGACTACAAGGGACATCGGGGGCTTCATGTTATGGCAGTAGACAAGCAAAGCGAGAACACATCCGGTTAAAATGGTGTCTATGATTGCAAAACTCACACAGATTTTAAAACAGTGGTTAGGAACTGTTCTGTGCTGATCTGTCATATGTTTAGTGAAAGAAGACATGATTTGCATAAAAAGTAATGCTAGAAATGGAGCCGTCAACATAATACTAGTGAGTAGAGCCAGGCATTGTGGCACACTCCTTTGATTCCAGGCAGAGTCAGGTGTATCTCTGTGAGTTCAAAGCCAGCTTGATCTACATAGCAAGTTCCAGGCCATGCAGGGAAACATAGTAAGATCCTATCTCAAAACACAACACAACAAACACACACATACATACACACACACACGCACACACACAGAGGGAGAGAAAGAGAGAGGAGTAAGAGAGTATCATAGATATAAAACAAATGGGCCAGTTTTTAATTTTCTGAGTCCCCATAGTGATTCCACTTTAATTTCACAGTAACTAAGTACATTGTCTTTGTATTTGATTAATGCATGAATATTTGGGGGTTTTAAATTAGAGACAATTTAAGCGAAACCTCTATAAAAATTACTCCAATGTCTCAAAGAAATCGATGACTTATACAAGAGGGACACTTGGTAAAAAAAAAAAACACGAGGAGGAGGAGGAGGGTGTGGCTGTGGTGGTGACAATGCTGATATGGTAGTGATGGTGGGGGGTAGGGCGAGGCGAATGGTGATAATGGTGATGATGATTATGATGGCAGTGGTAACGAAGCTGGTGCTGATGATAATATTATGGGGACAATGAAGATGAGGATGATGGTGGACATACAGTGGTGATAATGGTGGGGGTGATATGGAGATGGTGATCGTGACGATAATGATGATGACAATTGACAGTGGCGTTGGTGGTGGCAGTGACAATGGACATGATGGTGAGGGTATTGATATGAAGATAATGATGGGGATAATTCAAATATGATGCTGGACTGCTGCCAATTATGGAAATGATTGTGAATGAGTTATTAATACAAGATAACGTTTTCCTTTCTCTACTGACTTGTGTCCTCGGACAAGTGAGTGCATCACTTCTGTGACTCAATTTCTTCATCTCCAAACTGAGCAAAGACATCCTGACTCTTGGGGTAGGGACCAGTGGGCGGGTCCTATCATCAGAGCTTCCCTGGGCGTGGCAGCTCAAGGCCAGCTTGGGAATGCTGATTCTTCACAATGGTCAGTGGAGACCCAGTGTCCTCCTCCAGGGCTGGCCTGTCACTTCTGCTAGAATGTCCACGGCTGAGCCGTGACTCCCAGGAGAGTGGCTTTTCTCTTCAGTTGTCACTACAGAAGCCCGGGCTGACTATTAAACAAGCTGTTCTGACTCCATGTCCTGCTCTCCTGTCAGCGGGAAAACTACTGCTTCAGAGGACAGATCTTCTATAAGGAGAGACAAAGTGTCACTGGCAGAGATCAAATCAAGAGGGAGTCCTTTGGTAGCAGGTGCCTGCTGGGCTGCAGGGAGGCCAGGCCCATTCAGCTCCAATTTGTTTCCTTCCAAGGTGGTGTCTCCCAGCTGCCCACACAGCCCATGCTCACCTTCAGATCTGGGACTCTAGCGAGGAGCAGCAGGAAGATAGGAAGGTGGGGATGTCATGAGGTTACTGTGAGCTGTGATGTAAGGATGTGAGTGAACAGGTATTTCAGGTGACAAAGACTCTCCGACCTGTCTCTGTGGTCCACCGTTAGAGTCACAGCTATACCAACAACAACGCTGTGCCCAAACCACCCAGTGACATATTTGGGACAAGAGGTGGGTCATCCATGAGAGAGAAGGAGAGGCTCCTGGAGCACTCTGCACTATACAGGGTCAGTGGCAGCAAAAGGCAACACTAGTGTTGAGAGCTGAGCTGGGTGTCACACAGAGAAGGACTTCATATTGGGGATGGCAAACACACTTGACACTGGCCTGAGGGATGGCCTTCTGGGACCGGCAAAGTAAAGATACATCTCCAATAACGGGGAGCTGAGCCAGCCCAGCAAGTCCACACAGGTGTTGGCAGAACCAGTGATTGAACGTGTGGACTGTGGCGACAGACAGCTGGGTCCAAGACTCGGGCGCAGTGGAGGATTCTCTTCAGCTTCCTGTGCCTCCGTTTCCTCATCAATATAATAGGGGGTTGGTCACTACCTTATAGGCCTTTGTTCTCTCTTTAATTTCACTCTCATCTTCACTGACATAACCGCCCAGTTGCCTGAGAACACAGTATGGGGCCTGCACTCAGCCCATTTTCCTGTTTCTACACACAAGCTAATCACTCATTGTCCCAAACTAAGGTGGGCTCGGGCCACATGGGGCAGGGGCTCAGGCTCAGTCATGCTTAAGCACATGGGTGTGAGCTCTGCCTCTCGTCGGTGCTGAAACTAGCCTCCACCTCTGCAGAATGAGGATGACCTTTATGCCTGTGCCATAAGTACCGCATCACTGATAAGCAGCACGCTTGGGCAGCATCCCGGCACACAGTGAGCACTTCATTCCTGGAGCCTGGTGAACTTGCCCTCCTCTCCCTCTGTGGTTCTCCCATCACTAACGTATTAGTACGGAGCCCACACAGGTCCGTGAGCAGAGGTTCTGCCTGGGGCATGTCGCCTAGTCTCTCTTCCCTTTGCCCTGGAGAAGAGGGTCTCAGGTATGCCATTCTCCTAGGACTGAAGGAACATCCTGCTTTTATTCCTGCGCTCTGGGGAAGTGACCACCCTCTGAGGACAGCACCTCTGTCTTAAAGCCAAGGACATGGCCCCACCATCCATTTGAAGGGAACTCTCTGCTCCCAGAAGGGAGCAGTTCTATTTATAGACTGAGCTGTGCACTGGTCTCGATCATCAATAAAACGCTGCCGTTACCCAGTAGTGGGTGGGAAGGAGGCTCCTGTTGGAATATCAGCTCCAGTGAGCTAGTGATGAGGTGACTTAAAATTACACCTCAGGTGGTCCTGCACCTGAACCTCCATGTTGAACATTCCCAAGCCCCTCGGATGACCCCATCAGAGACTATTTAGTGACGCTCTGTGTTGGCGCGGAGATTGAGAAAAGGGTGGCTTGTGTACAAACAGGCAAGGCCATGGGCAGACTGCAGTGCTCTGGGGAAGCCAAGACCCTCAAGGACCCCATCCCTGAGCCTGCTCCTCTGAGGTGAAGCTCCTGTCAAGAGGCCATGGCCCGAGGACAGCAGAGCTTCTCTTTGGGAGCAGGAAGAAGAGCCCAGGAAACCAGACCCCGCGTCTCCAGGCTCGACGTAAGTAATGGGATTTCATGGAATTACAATTTCAATTACTGCACTATTACTGTCTCACAAATGTGATTCTCTTCTTTTTAAATGGATTAGTGGGATTGACTTGGCTCGGGTACAAATCAGCATTTGTGGCTGGATCATGGATAGATGCTGATGTCCCCACTGTCCCTGTGCCCAGACCCTCTGCCAGGCCCAAATTGCAGATTCCATATCATTCCAAGCTGAGGTCATGGTTCAGCCTGCCTTCTCCGACCTTGTGGGACATGAGTGCCCTTTGTTGGGATGCACTGCCTGGAACCCAAGCTGGTCACCAGCAGCCCACCTCAGAAGACATCAGAAACAATCACTTAGTGCTAAATTTTTTCCAGGACCTCTTCCTGAACAAAGGCTCATGGGTCCTTTCTGATTGATGAGGCATGGGTCATGTGACAGGACTTAGGTTACCAGGGTGGGTGCGTCACTAAAAAACAAACAAACAAAAAAAAACAGTTGGGAAGTGGAGTGCTGGATTCCTCCTCAAGACAGCAAGAATCAGGGTAAGGGAAGAAATGTCTCTGGTGGGATGGCATCCCCAAGAGCCACCGTGCGTTTGAATTTGACCTAAGGCCTGGCTCTCACCTTCCCCCTCTCTAGCCATGTTCCCCATATACTGGGTCAGTGCTGTTCCCTGGCAGCAGGTGCCTGGGACATGGGCTGAGGGGATGCTTGGCCATGATGGCAGAGGAGGCTTTTCGTGCAGCCTGCTGACGGACATGCACACGCATAGCTACATCATAGTGGCTCCACCTCATCTCCAGAATATTCCATTCGGGGCCACATGAGTTGAAGATCCCCAAGAGAGTCCACGACTGCAATCTGTCTGGGAAGCTGAGCAGAAAGATGGGAGGAGCTTGCTAGGAGGGTCAGAACTGGCTCACCTGAATTCTCTGTGCCCATTTGCTGTGGGGTGTGTACCACGGGGATGGGTGGAGTGACTGTCTCCAGGTAGGTAGAGAAACCCATGCAAGGAGGTGGCATTTGAGTAAGGCCTGGATGGGGCTATGGAGAATATCCTAGATCTGAGGTAGGATGGACCTGTGTGAGGCTGTCTCCAGTAAAGATTAGCTAAGGTGGGGAAGACTTGTCTTAAATATTGGTGATACCATCTAGTCAGCGGGAGTCCCACATAGAACCAAGTGGGAAGGAAGGAACCAGCCAGCCCACACCAGCCATTCTCCGTGAACCACTACCACCGCATCCATCACTCACAGACATCAAGGCTCTCGCGTCTTCATCCCTTTAAAGAGCTCACACCAGAGGCTCTCCAGAGAGCTTCCAGGCCTTCAGCACTGGACTAGGATTGTGACATTGATTCCTCCTTTGCACTGGTGAGTCTTCTGTCAACTTTGCACAGGCTAGAGTCATCTGGGAAGAAGAAACCTCAGTTGAGGAAATGTCTCCATCAGACTGACCTGTAGGCATGTCTGTGGAGCATTTTCTTAATTAATGACTCAGAGGGAGGGTCGGGCCCACTGTGGGTGTTATCACCCCTGAAGTGTAAGAAGAATGAGAAAACATTTTCTTTTGTATAAGAAAACAAGCTGGTAAAGCTCTGGAGAGCAAGGCAGTAAGCAGTGATCCTCTGTGGCCTCTGCTTCAGTTCCTGCCTCCAGGTTTCTGCCTCAACTTCCTGCCTTGGCTTCCCTCATAAATGGACTGAGAGGGCTGGAGGGATGGCTCAGCCGTTAAAGGCTAGGCTCACAACCAAAAATATAAATGGACTGAGAGCAGAGATTGTAAGAAAAAAAAACCCCTCTCCTTCCCAGGTTGCTTTGGATCAGCACTTTATTACAGCAACAGAAAGCAAAGTGGGACACACTTGTTTTGAGGTTTTTGAACTGAGCAACTGCCACGTTCTTTGCCCTTTCACCCAGGGAGCTATTGTGGGATTATTCAGCCTCCAACTGAGTCAGCAAACTCAATAATTCCCCTTTCATATTACACACACTCACACGCACGCGCGCGCGCGCGCGCACACACACACACACACACACACACACACACACACTATGTTGGCTCTATCCTCTAGAAAGTCACGACTAAAATGCTCTCACATCAGCACCGAAGTGAAATAGCACCCAGGAGTTACAGTTGTAAGGTCTTTTGTTAGTGCTTTTAAATAAAGCAACGAAACCTACAATTTCGGCTTTCTTTGCTTTTAAATTCTTCCAATATTTTTACCAGGTCTCCATAGTTGCTTCAACTGCACTGCACTCAGAAGATTTTTCCAAAGTGCTCTTTCAATCCCGTTTTCATAGCAATAACCCATTTGTGTCTTCCCATCACATTGGCTTATGGAGCTTTAGTGAGACGGCTAGATTCAATACCATGTAGAAATAGGACAACACGCTAAAGGCAGGTGAGCCGTTCTCTCTCTCTCTCTCTCTCTCTCTCTCTCTCTCTCTCTCTCTCATACACACACACACACACACACACACAAACACACACACACGTTAATGACTTATAGGAGAAACCACTGGCACTAGCTCACAATTTCAGAGGCCTCAGTCCATTGTCGCTTGGCCCCATGTGACTGGACAGAACATCATTGTGCCAGGAACACACAGTAAATGAGAATATCCACCTCATGATAGGCAGGAAGCAAAGAAATTAACAGATAGGGACAATAGGGACAATACACTCTCAGGACCAGCTCCTCCTGCTAAGCCCCACCTCTTAAAGTTTCCAGAACCTGCCAAAATTTGAAGCCCAGCCCCTCTAACACACAAGCACGTGTGGGACACTTCGCTTCATATTTATGATGGTCGGCTTTAATTGACAATGTGATGAAATTTAGACTCACCTAGGAAGAGAATATCAATAAGGAGTTTCTTAATTGGCCTCTGGCCATGTCTGTGGTAGAGTGCCTTAATTAAGTTAATTGATATGGGACAACCCGGCCCACTGAGGGAGGCACCATTTCCTAGGCAGGGTGTCCTGAACTGTCTAAGAAATCAGAGCCAAAGCCTACAAGCAGGTGAGCATGCATGCCATCACTGCTCTTGGCTCTTCACTGGGGATGCCATGTGACTATCCGGTTTAAGCTCCTGCCATGACGTCTCTGCTGTGATGGACTGTCACCCGGACTTGTGAGCTCCCCTGCAAAGTCACCCTTTGTATTTCACTGCAGCAAGAGGAAAAAGAATGAGGGCAATATTCAAAATATAACCTGCCTGAATTGAATGTGGGGTTCACCATGTGGAGCTCAGCTAAGAAATTTTCTGCTTATATACTATATAGTGCACAGTGGGATCCTGGCATATTCCTATGGTTATTCAATATGAATGTCCGCACTGGAGACCAGGGGGGGGGCAGAACATCCAAAAAGCACGGGAGTTGGGGATTAAAGATCTGATCCCAAGGTTTCCAGTAACTTTTGTGTTCCAAACAGCCTTGCAAAAAACGAATCTACTTCCTTCACATGTGCTGTGATTTGGATGTGAAGCACGCCCCACCCCCATGTCTCTCATGGTTAAACCCTTCATCTCTACTGATGGTGCTGCTTTAGAATGTTGTACAATACTTAGGAGGTGGCGCTTTACGGGAGGAAGTGAGTCACTAGGGGTGGGCCTTGAGGTTTAGAGCCCGGAGCCATTTCCTGTCTGATCTCCTTTCCTGACTGTGGATGTAATACGACCACCTGCCTCACCCCACCATCATGCCTTCCTGGTTGTGATGGACCCTCAAATTGTAATTCAAAAGAAACCTTTCCTCCTTTAAACTGCTGCTTATCGGGTATTTTTGTCATAGCAGCAAGCAAGTAACTGATACCATATGAGAATAAACAGAAGACAAAAGCAAAGAACTAGGGTGTGTCCCAGCACTGGGCAAACTGTAACTTCCAATGAGCTCAATCTAAACCTGAGCCCTGTGTGACACGGGACTCTGTCATGTTGTCACTCTCTGACAGCCTCAGCATATGGTTTGCTGCCACCTCGCTGTGCTAAGAATGGGAGTCCCAGCTCTACCCCTCACTGCCCCTGTGACCTCTATGACTCCAAACCTCTAGGACTCATGTAGGATGAGGGAACCTCAACTAAAGAATTGCTTCCACCGGATTGATCTGTGGGACATTTTTCTTGATTAATGACAGATGGAGAAATGCCCACCTCTTGGTGGCTGATGCCACCCCTGCAAGATGAGCGAGCAAGCTACGTACAGAGAGCAATCCAGTAAGCAGCATTCTTCCACGGCCTGTGCTTTGGTTTCTGCCTTCAGGCTCCTGTGCTGACTTCCCTCAGAGACGGGCTGTGCTCGAGACCCGCAACCCAAATAAGCCCGTTAGCCCCAGGCTGCTTTTGGCCGTGGTGTTTATCCCAGCAGTAGAAAGCAAACTAGGACAGGACCCATCATCACTTTTACCAAACTGAGGCAGAGGGAACTCCTGGGCTTGCTACAGCGTTTCGTTGCTTTTGCGGAGCTGGCACCAGATTTAAAGGCTTTATCAAACACTCCTCCTCTTTCTCATCACTCGCAGTCCAGATGCTGATAGTTCTTCCTTTTAAAAGTACATTGTTATCCCTCTCCAGGCTGCATTGAGCTACACTTCTTACCGCCTCCATCCTAATGCTTGAATCTAGACTCTAGCATTCTCATCTGTTAGGTGAAAATTGATTTTCAGATTTCATATGATCTTGCCACTCTCATGTGCTTGTGGATTACAGAGATTTACTCAGGACCTATTTGGTTTCTACACACACACCCCACACACACACCTGCCAGTGGTGTCCCCTGGGCACGCAGTCAGCTCACTCTAGATAAGTTTTAATTTATACCTGAGAGACAGCAGGGATTGCTCAGCCTTCCCTCCTGGTCCCTCAGCTCCATGCCAACCAATATCATTTTCCTCTCCCTCCCGCTACTTCATCCTCACTTCCTTATGTTCTAGCATACAAACTTGACTGACTTCCAACACAAGGGAACATGCCCCCCTCAGGGAAGTTTCTGGGGCTCTACAGGTGGATCTGAACCTCCATCTTAGTCCAGGTGGATTGCTGTAACAACAACAACAGCAGAAACCCAACAGGCTGAGTAATTTATAAACAATAGAGATTCATTTCTGATAGTCCTAGACACTGGGAGCCCATCATTCAGGAACTGGCAGGTTCATCTATCAAAGCAACTCTCTGTTCCCTGAATGCCGTTCCCTCTAGCCCTGAATAAGATCCCCAGTCACCATCACGAGGGCTCCACTATTCCAGCAGAATCACCTCCTAAAAGGCCCACATCTTTGCATCTTTGTGCTTTTTAGTACTATTGCACTGGGGGTCCAGACTGCACAGAATTTGAAGAGTACTCAAGCATTTCAGTCATAGCACCCATCTCCAGAGCATCCAGCACTCCCTTGACTTCCTCCCGTCTCTGTTCCCACCTGCCCCCTCTGATAAAGAATGACCCAGGAGGGCTGTGGCATCACCTGATCCTGCCTCTCAGACTCAGAGAGATGCCCGGGGAAGGGTGCTCATGCTCTAGTCCACAGTTGAAGTTTGTTACTTAGGTGAGACAGGATTCTTCTTTATCAGGCATTTTGATGGCCAGTGTTAACTGTCAAGGGCACAGGACCTACAGTCCCCCCCCCACACACACACACCCGAGAGATGTGCCTCGGGGCATACCTGTGTGCTGGGGTGGAGGTGGATCTTGATTAAGTTTGTTGCGGGGAGAAGACCACTGTGGCTAGAATCCTGGGCTCAATCAAAAGAGAAAGGGAGCTGAGCACCAGCATTTATCGCTCTCCACCTCCTGATTGTGGGTGTGGCCAGCTGTTTCAAGCTCCTGCTGCCTTGAACTCCATACCAAAGAGGACTGTACTTTTGAACTGTAAACCCAAATCAACTCTTTCTCCCTTAAAAGACATTTGTCACGGCAACAGTGGAAGAAATTAAGACTGTCATACTCTATCAACCTCCACCCAGAGGGGGCACTGAAACAACAGACGTGTCCTTGCAGCTCAGGAGACTAGAAGTCCAGGGTCAGGTGCCAGATGGTGCATTCCCATGAAGGCCACTTTCCAAATAGCAGACAGGCTGGTTCCCACTGCATCTAACCATACAGAAGGAACAAGGGAGGCCTCGGTGTTCTCTGTTGGAAGGGCGCCTTAATTACTTCTACAGCTGTGAATAAAATACCCGAGAGTTCAGATTAAAGGAGAAACAGGAATCTGGTACAACCTTTAGAGTCGCATCCAGTGATCTTCTTCCTTCATCTAGGCCCACATCTCCTACAGTTTCCAGAACCTTCCAAAAAACGGTGCCACTATACTGTAATGTGTGACATTTTCCACACGTGAGCCCGAGAGGAAATTTCATATTTGAACCATATCAAGCACAAATGCTCTCCTGAGGACTCCACCTACGACTCCATCGCCTTTGAAAGGGCCAGAAAGTACAAAGAAACAGAGCAGCCACCCGCAGACTCCTCACTGTTGAGGGTAGGATGTTGGGCACGAAGTTAGGAAGGGCTCAGTGGAATTCATATTGTTGGCTTGAAGTCAATTCAACCTCCAGCTGGGACCAACTGAGCAGATGTCATCTGTCACATCTCACTGCCTTCCCGGATTTGCCTCCAGGTGAATTTAATTCACAGAATTTAACCTTGCTAGTCTCATCACAGGCGCACCAGAGAGGCCCCGCCCTGGTGTGTGACAGAGGCCAGTGAAGTGGAAGTACCTCAGGCACTTGGCCAAAGACTAGGGTCCACCCATGCGAGGTCCTGTCCAGGATACAAGCTCAGTTACCCCAGAATTCAATGTTGGTTCCAGAAATGACTCCACCCCTCCCCACAGGGCACAGCCTCTGGGACTCATGCCTTGGCCTGTGCGCTGGTTAGATCAGGGAGGAATTTCCCAGTGCTCTGTTAAGTGGTGGTGTGTGGCTCAGACCTGCCAGCGAGAGGATAAATGGCCCCAGAGAGCCTGTGAATGTGTGAAAGCCCAGATCATAAAGAGCAGTTTTCTTAACAAAATCAATCTTTAGATGTATGGTTTTCACAGCCAGGATGGGGGGAAAAGCACAAAACACTGTCATCTTAACAGAACACGAAAACACTCCTCCGGCAGATCCAAGAGGTTTCTGAGCCAGGAGGCGACTGCTGGGCCTCCACCAAGTTTGTTTAGAAATGTCAGTGTTGCCCCTGCGGGGTGGGGACTCACTCACAGGGTCCTGGCTCTTAATGATGGGCATGCAGTCACCTACCTGCCTATTTGGGACTCTGCAGGATGCTGTACTGGTCCCTCCTGGGCACACCTATCTCACACCTGATTTTTGCCGCATCTCAAGGTCAGTCCCACCCCTGGCGATGGCACACACACTTGGCCCTTGCGAGAGCAGTCAGCCTGGTTCTGCATTTCCTCCGCCTTTTAAAGACATGAATGTAAAACATCCTCACGGAATCATGGGTCTGAACACTTTGTCCCCTGCTGCTGGCACTGTTTGGGGAGCTTGTAGAGCCTTTGGCAGGTGGGGCCGGGTAGGAGGAAGTGGGTCATGAGTCACTAAGAGATGCGTCTTAGGATTTATAGCCTGTTCAGTCTGCCTCCCCTGAGCCACGGAAATAGAAGCAAGAAGCCTCCCATTTCCCGCCACTGGAGCTCCCACTCGCTGCCACGATTCCCCTCCCATGACGCACTATAACCCCGTGAATCATGAGCACAATAAATTCTTCTTCCCTTAAGTAGATTCTTGTCAGGTGCTATACAAAGGAGAAGGTGCCCCAGGTTGGTGGAGAAGGAACGAGAGACAAATTCCCCTTCAGGATGAGCCTTATTAGTAGGGAGAACACTGAGACAAAAGGAGCATGATTGGGCCCTGTGGGGAGCGAACATTTTTGGCATAAGATGATAATCTGACTTTTATAGCTTTGGGGGCTGGGAGATGTGACATTGAGATCTGTGTTTTCACAGCAGGGTCTGTCAGTTCTTTGTCTCAGGGGACAGACTGCAAGGTGGCCGTGGTTGATTTCTCCAAAGTGAGAACCTGCTCTCTTAGTGTGACCAGCACTTCAAAAGCGGTAGGCCTGGTTCTGAGACCCCCACATACCTTCTCTCTCATGGTTTGTCAGACTGGCTTTGCCATGGTAAACACCTCCGGTCAGCAAGAATTTGGATGGCTACATGGAATGCTACCAGGCAGGTGGCTTGCACAACCACGCCTACCAAAGTCATCAAGAAGAATGGGGGTATTCAAATCGTAACAACACCCAAGTCCTCCAAGAACACAGAGATAGGTTTTCAGCTGCAGATAACAGGAAGGTCAAGTTGCTTAAAAAACTAGATGGAGGAACCCTTGTCCAAGTGCAACAATGCAGTGGGCAGGAGACAACATTTAATTGGAATCTAAGCGATGGGAAACTGCTCCTGTGGCTCACCCAGAGCAATATGCTGAGCCCTTGAACGTCAAAGAGGTATGTGACCTGGCTGCACCATCACTGACTCTTCCTCTGCCGACTGGCTGCCCCTCCCAGCTCAGCACCATGTTCCTCATCCCCCAGTCACTTCTAACATTCTGTATAAATATGTTGTGGATTTTTCTGGTGTCAAGGCACCAGTCTAGATTCAGATCCCATTGCATATGTGTTTTTTAAAAATGAACAAATGAACCTATATCCAAAGGGTGCTCTGAGATCAACAAAGCAGAGTGGAGTTCAAAAAAAAAAAAATAGGCCCTTGATCTAACAGTATTTGATCTGACCACAAAGTCAGGAAAAGAAAAGTAACAGATGCAGTGACCATAGGCAATGGATTTCCTCTGCTGCTCTCAAATGTCCCCTCTGACTTAGATGAAACAGACAGGTTTTCTTACTATTCCCCTGTTAAATCAGACACAGATGTCATAGCTTAAGTCAAGGCGTCAGCAGGACAAGCACCTCTCTGGAGTTGCCAGAAGAAGCCATGTATCCCTGCTCACTTGACTTGTTGGAAAACCCAATGCTTGTGGTGGCAGGACTGTGACCCCTCGTCCCTCAGGGATGTCAGCTAAGGCCCATAGGGTTGTGCTCACATCTCCTCTGTTCTGTCCAACTCCAGACCATCTTTCTGGAACTGGCTATCCCACCAGAAGGACTCATGTGTTAGCTCATGGGCCAACTGCTTTTAAGTCCAGATCTGTGGCCTGGAGAAATCAGGCCAAGCCTCCCTTGCTCTTCTGGCCCCTGTCTCTTAGGGATGTAACAAGAATTTATACACAAGTGTCCTTCATTATCTCTGATGCCCACTACAATGAACAACTTTGGTAGCTGCCTAGGAATGATTTCGAGCTGTGCCAGGCTTCTGCCCACTGAGAAAATTACAGTAAGGCTCTATATATCTGTGTGCACACTCTTTCTCTCTCCTTTCTTTTCAGACCCCCACTATGCTGTCCATTCATCTATCTCTCCTACTTTTTGACCTTAAGCTACTGCCCTAATATTTTCATAATGTGTCTGATGCTGTCCCACCTCACAGCCCTGTCACACTGCCTCTGGTATGATCTACTGTCCCTTCTTATGTTTTCTTAACTCAAGATTCAGCCATAGCTCTCCACGGGCATGAGGACGGTGCACTCCCTCTCTCCTAACGAAGCTTACTTTCTGAACGGTAGTTTCATGTCAGCTCCTTTCCCGATCCTGCCACTCTCTTGTCCTCAACAATGTAGGAACAGTGGGCCACCTGGCCTCCAGGTCCCCTGCCATTCCTAGGTCCATATACCTAATCACAAAGTCTCATTCTGTAGGTAGGGGACACAGTCAATACTCCAGAGATGACCGTCCCAAACCATTATTCTGCCAACAACACTACCACAGGCCGAGTAAAGCTACTTCCAGCCCATTTCTATATATAGGACTTTATTACATATTGCTCACTTGTCTGTCCACCTCCTCTGACATGAAGTCAAACATCTCAAGACCACAAGTGTTGGAACACAAGTCAGTCTTCAAAAGGTAGTCAAGACATAGGTGTGCTCACAGACATAGTAATTCTGGGAAGGGACCCAACAGAGCAAATGATGGAGATGGAGAGCCCTCAGCATGGACTGGCTGCTCAGGGAAACAGGGAGACTAGAAGGAAAAGGGGAGGAGGAAGAGACAGGGACGTAGGGTCTCCAGGTCAACTGTAGACTCTTAACCTTCCAGGTTCTTCTTCCTACTCGGATACTCCCCACTCCGACACATTTCTTTGGAGAATGGATTTCAGCATTGCCATCTCGGTGGCTGGGTCAACACACTGCTCTGGCAAGATTACAGGAGAGTTTAATATGGGGTTCAGGGGCTGCTCCCCTGATACCGTGCCTTCCCTAGGTACTACATGGCCATTGTCCATGTAGCCGAACCAGGGCGCCAAACTCAGCATCCAAGGAAAGAAAGGGAATGAGAAATGCAAAGCATGTGGCTTCCTTTTAAGGAAGTCACCATAAACTAGAGTTCATCGTCTACATTCCATTGGTCAGAACTTAGCTACAAAGGAATATGGGAAATGTAGTCCCCAGCCTGGTAGCCACTCACCCATGCTGCTAAATATAGAAGCATCATTGAAAACCATAGAAGAGTTTGAAAGTTCCCTGCACAGATCGATGATGAGCATGTAAAGAGTTGAGGATGCTAATTATCCTGGTCTGCTCATTACGCATCATTTACATATATCAAACTGCCACACAGTCCCCATAAATATGTTTGTGTATAGGAGGTTGTACATCAGTCTTTGGAGCAGATACAAGAGGCCAGAGTTCCTGAGGGAGTGCCCAGGGAGGGGGTGACCTCCCTCCATCTATGGCAGGGGCCCAGCCTGGTTCTTCAGAGTTCTTCAGTAATGCTGAGTTTATATGAAAAAGAGAATAATAGTTTGAAATGGCACTCTGGGCGTCAGGAACCTACTGGCCCAGCTGGGAGTGGTTACCCTGCTGGAATTGGTAACACGGATGGGCCATAAAGAGCCTGATAGACTTTAATGAACTTACTAGACAGGAACGGAAGCTAGCCAGTTTTTGCCAAACCACCCCATTGCTTCCTATGGCGTGCCCTTTTGGGAAGGAAAAGTCCAACATGCTGATCAGAACACCTATGAGGGTCCTGGGGTGTGTACACCAGAGAGGTGAAAGAAGCCCATTTGCTGGTTATGGTGCACACTCTATTAAACTCACAGAGCATTGAAATAAATTTAACTAAATTCTGCAATGAATTCACCATCAGGTGGAAATCAAGCATGAACTATTTAATTCCTAAGAGGAAGCTTTTAATAAAGCCATGTACAGCTGAAAATGAGGTGGCTAATGAAATTATTTTCTGAGTGTCTGATCAGTTCATACACACAGGCAAGGGGCACGCGGGCGAAGCGAATCAGCTCTGGGGATGGTGAGGGGATTCTCTGATGCTCCAGGGCTAACATGGAAAGGTCCCAGTTGCTGAGAGAATATACATAGCCAGCACAGAGATCCCAAGGAAGAGTTTAAGAGTATTTCCTCATGATTTTCCAGGCCTTTCTCCAATTCTGGGAAACCCTTCATTGAAGGTGCAGTGACAAGCAGGACTGCCGTCCCATTCCGGCTACTGATTTTAGACATCGGCCATGTTTGTTTTATCTCCCGTGTCCTTCAGGGTCTTCTCTGAGTTAGCATCCCCTGGAAAAGAGGGACGATGATATGGGGAGGTGACCCCAAGGAGCACTCTGAGAGAGCAGGAACTCCAGCAGACTTCATGACAATCGTACCAAACTGGTCTCCTTTGAGGCCCTGGTTCATGGAATTTCTTGTGTCCTGGCTCTGCTTAAACACAGTGAATATCAGACTTTGCCAAAGGGCCAATGGGAAAAGATGATTACACTTTCTTCTTGCTGTGCCCTGGCTCCAGGTATTGGCTTATGGCCAGTCATGTGGCCTCTGCCTATGCAGTCAGAGTGAGCCTCAGACCTGCCGCACGGCTGAGAGGACCAATCCAAAGGGAAGTAAGGATTGGCCAGCGGCACAACAAAGCCAGAAGCCTCAGTGACAACAGATGGAAAGTAGAAAATCTGAGCTCAGTTTTGTTGGCATCATGGAATCCTGAGAACCCAGCTAAAGCCAGGCCTGTGCTGTAGTTTTGCAAGAAGCCACACCCCTTCATTTTTGTCCTGAGCCTCAGAAACCCTGAGAAACGGCGATTTTGGAAAACAGGGTGTGAGTAGATAGGACAGTGGGCTTGGTTTGGTCCTTGCTCCTCAGAAGGAAACAGGCTCCTGTGTGTCTGGACATTATGAACCATCCCTTCACTCTTCTAGGGAAGATCAAGAAGTTTAAATAAAATAACCCTCAAGAATCAATTGCTTTCCCAGCTCTTTGGGAGCAATAAATCTCTAGCAGTAATGCCTTTATCTCTGAGGGAAAAAAAAAAGAGCTTACATGGACATTCCATATAGACTTGCTTCATAAATCTTCCCAGTCTGCCCCGGTGCACCCCCATCTGATGCAAGCCTTGAATGTGACAGTGTGCGTGACCGTCAGGTTGGTTGTGGGTACCAGGGATTTAGGAGGCTTGGCATCTTCAAGAATGGAGCTAACATCAGGTGAGGAAACAGTCCTGTTTGTTTTTAGTTGTCTTGGCTCCTTGGGGTTTTTGGGGGGCCCACCACCCAGCTCCCAAATAGATCACACACAGAGGCTTATTATTACTTATAAATGCCCAGCCTTAGCTTGGCTTATTTCTAGCCAGCTTTCTTTAACTTAAATTATCCTGACTACCTTTAGCCTCTGGGCTTTTTCTTACTTCTGTCTATCTTACTTTTACTCTTACTCCGTGCCTGGCTGGGTGGCTGGCCCCTGACATCCTCCTCCCCTTGTTCTCTCACTGCTCCTCCTCTTCCTCATTTCTCCTTCTATTTATACTCTCTGCCTGTGCCAGTCCCACCTGTCCTTGCTCCTGCCTTGCTATTGGCCGTTCAGCTCTTTATCAGATCATCAGGTCTTTTAGACAGGCAAAGAATCACAGCTTCCCAGAGTTAAACAAATGCAGCATAAACTAAAGCAACACGTCTTTGCATCATTAAACAAACGTCCCACAGCATAAACAAAAGAAGTTATTCCCTAACAGCTGTTTGTCACGCCCATCCCAGAGCTCAGGAAAGAGATGAGGCCAGAGACCTCAGGAGGTGTCTGTTAAGAAGGTGGAAGGTGGATGATGCACCTGGACCACATCCCGGACTGTGTTGCCTCTTCGCAAATATACGACCTGACTTCACGCTGTGGGACAGCATGCATGAAGTTGTCAATGACCAGCCAAAATGGGGACAGTGGACGAAGTGGTGTCATCCAGCAGAATCCCCAGAGAACCATGCCCCTTGTTAATTGTTGATGGTCTCCTGTGGGAGCAGGAGTCCATTGGACCTTCACTTGAGTATCTAAACACTACCCCTAGCTATGTGTATGCAGTTCTGCCCTAATCACGTGTGGCAGTGGGTCTCAGGGAGGGGCTGGAATATATAGTCTGGAGGAGGTTAATAGAAGGGGGTTAATAATTCCCCACCTAAGCAGCTACGGGGAAGCCATCATCCATGCCGGGTGTGGCATGGGCATCTTCCAGTGTGACTGATTTCAGGTCACCAACATTCCTGCCCGTAACCCCTCACCTTTTCTCCATAGAAACCCTTATAAACTAGGTGGTTCCCCAAAGTGAACTGAGGTGAATTGAACCTTGGTTTGTCACTGAGATCTTAGGAGGAGGAAGTAAATATTATTTAGTTCATCCCCCCACCAGGAGAAAATTCTCGCAACAATGTGGATTCCAGAAGTACCCGTTGTGCTCTGTGGGACAAGTTTGGGGGCTAAATGATTCCTTACAGCAAGCCACTCAGCCAGCCCAAGCTATCCCTCAGCCCTCCTCCCAGCATGCCACCTGTCCTTGATGTACTCTGAGGGGCGTGGAGAGCTGAGAAGAGGGCTCCATGTGAATTAAAATTGCATTAAGGCTCACAGAAGACATCAAAGTCAATTTTGGTTTTCAAGAACAAAATGCATGTCTCCGTTGCTCATTTCCTACATGCAGCGATACTCGCCTTGGGCTTCCCACGGGGCAGGGTACCCTGCCCCCTCTTAAGGAAGCAGGGGGAGGGAGGAGGGGTAGTGGGGGAGTGGGAGGGGACTGGGAGAAGGGGAGGAAGTGTAAATTTTTGAATGAAAAATAAAAGAATATGAAAAAAAAAGATCCCAAGAAGGAAAATGTGCCCTAAAGACAGGGCTTCGGGGCTGGAGAGATGGCTCAGAGCTAAAGAGTGCCGGCTGCTCTTTCAGAGGATCCGGGTTTGGTTTCCAGCACCCATGTGACATCTCAAAACAGCCTGTGACTCATGTTCCAGAGGATCTGACACCTTCTGCCAGCACCAAGCAAGTCTGTGGAACACAGACCTGTATGCAGATAAACCCAGTCAATCAGTTCCTCACTGAACAAAAGCACCAGGCACAGTGAACTGTCGGGGAGACAGCTAACTCCATTTAAAGACCTGCACCAGGCACACCCATACCTGTCACCTAGCATCACCAGCTGCGTTTAGGGGCTCTTGCTGGTTGACAGGACTGTGACGATTTTTTCTCCCTTGTGTGTTATAGAGATTCAACTTTTCTTAAATACTAAATTTCTTCTACAGTAAATATACTTTGCAATAAGTTATTTTCAAAAGAAGAAGAAGAAGGAGAAGAAGAAGAAGAAGAAGAAGAAGAAGAAGAAGAAGAAGAAGAAGAAGAAGAAGAAGAAGAAGAAGAAGAAGAAGAAGAAGAAGAAGAAGAAGAAGAAAGAAAACAGCAGAGCAGATACCCTTGCAATGACTGACAGCTGCATGCTGGGGAAATATAAAGAGAGATCAGAAAAGAAAAAAAGTCAGAACCAGAAATCAAAGTAATTAGGCCAGAGTAGAGCCATGGCTCTTGAACACTGGAATCAAATTTAAAGAAACAGATTTCATAGGTTTGTAGATCTCATAGGCAGCTTGGAATATTTTCTAAGCATCTGCTTTTCTAATTTTAAAATCTGCCAGGTGTAAATTGGGTGGTGGTGGCTCACACCTTTAATCCCAGCACTTGGGAGGCAGAGGCAGGCAGATCTCTGAGTTTGAGGCCAGCCTGGTCTACCTAGGGAGTTCAAGGACAGCCAGAGCTACACAGAGAAACTCTGCCTTGAAAAATCAAAAAGAAAGAAAGGAAAAAAAATGCCAGGTGAAATGGTGCACACCTTTACTCTCCCGCACTCAGGAGGGAGCAACAAGCAGATCTCGGTGAGTTAGATACAAAACAAGTTCTAGGACAGCCAGAGCTACATAGAGAATCTGTGTCAAAAACAAAACAATAAGACAAAATGTGCTGTTGGCACAGAGCTAAAGCTTGCTTCCTCCTCCTCCTCTTCTTCTTCTCCTTCCCCCTCTCCTCCTTCTCATTCTCCTCCTTCTCCCCCTCCTCCTTCTTCTCCTTCTCCTCCTCCTCCTCCTCCTTCTTCTCCTTCTCCTTCTCCCCCTCCTCCTTCTTCTCCTTCTCCTCCTCCTCCTCCTCCTTCTTCTCCTTCTCCTTCTCCCCCTCCTCCTCCTTCTCTTTCTCCTTTTCCTTCTCCTTCTTCTTTTTAATGAGCTGGAGGTAAAGGTCAGTGATAGAGCATTTTGTACTCACGAGGCCCTGGGTTTCACTGCAAGCACTAAAAAGAGAGCGTGAATACAAACCTACGTGGGGCCGTGTAATGTGGGCAGTGCGGCAGTACTGAGGCCAACCAGGAAGTCCGCAAGGGTTCACAGAGAGAGGATAAGATGTGCACCTGAATGCCAGGGCCCTGCAGGGTAGTTTGGTGACCAGGAAGGGCCGCTGAGAAGCGTGGGCCCTAGCAGAGGTCACTCTCTCCCACCCATTACTTTCACTTTCCCCACCGTAATTATAGTGTGCACAAACCTGGAATGAGTCAGAAGATGCTCCCTGGAATGGAGCTGGACGTCCACACAGATTACCATGTCTCCTCCCACAGCCTCCAGTCTTCATAGATTGTTAGCTGAGCTTGGAGAGAAATGGGTGACATCTCAAGCCAGCACGTGGCTCTTCCACTGCTGACACCCTCTGCTGTCACCTGCTGTTGTCCAGCTGTCTCTTAGGAAGATGGAGCTTCTTCCTGGGAAGAAGCTCTCGGGCAGCCAGAGGAAAGCAATGACTCAGTTGTCCCTAGAGGTTAAAGGCTGGTAGAGCAGCACCCAGAGTGCCATCTGCCCAAGTCCCTTCCATGTCAACGGCCTTGATGACTGGGGTTGGCTGGATGTCCTCGCTAGGAACATCTGGCTGGGTCAGAGGTTGGTGCAGAACTCTGAACCCTGCTGTCCAAGGATAAGAGATCTGTACCATGGCATCCCTGCCCCACAGTCTTCAGAGCTCAGATGCCCAGATGAGCATCTCCCATCTAGGCAGAACCAGGGCCACGGGGACTTTGGGAATGCTCTGTGCTGAAGGTTCCAGCTATGGAGGGTGCTCTCTATAATTGGCCAGGAAACATTCCTTATGTGACCTATCTTTTACCTCTGGGCTTTTTACCTTTCTTTTCTATTATAACGTTCCTTCCTACTCTGTGGCTGGCTGTGTGGCTGTGTGGCTGGCCCCTGATGTCCTTCCTCTTCTCTTTTCGTCGTTCCTCTCTTCTCTCCCTAGATTTCTCCTCCTATTTTTTTCTCTCTGCCTGTCAACCCTGCCTACCCCACTCCCGCCTAGCTATTGGTCACTCAGCTCCTTATTAGACCAATCAGGTATTTTAGACAGACAAAGTACCACAGCTTCACAGAGTTAAACAAATGCAACATAAAAGAATGCAACACGTCTTGGCATCATTAAATATTCCACACCATAAACGAATGGAACACATCTTAAACTATTAATCCACGACAATCTTCCATCAAAAATCAGGATAGAGAGTAAAGTCCAGAGCTGGTCTTGTCACCACTGTGGGGGAAGGGTCTGATGCCCTGTCTCCAGTGTGCCCTCTATGTTTAACTTTCTCCTAAGTTTCCACCGTGGCTGCTGAAGTTCCAGCCTTCACATCAACATCCCACCAGTGTGAGACAGGAAGGTCATCATCGCACCTGGCTCTAGTCTGGCTTACCCCAGCCTCCTCCCAGCTTGGGCACCAACCACAGTAGCCGAGGCCTGTACCCTAGCAAAGGCAAAGTCATTCTCCCAGCAGGACCAGAGGAAAGGAAGGGCACCGAGTGCTGCAGGCCCCAGCCCATGAGGAAGGCGCCTGGCCAATATCTGTCTATAGCACACAGGGAGAGAGAAGAGAGTGGCAGTTCCATTAGGATTAACATGGGGAAGCACTGAAGATCCAAGAAAGCAGGCAAAGCGAGAGGCTTGGGCAGCATGGTTGAGTGCACCGCTGCTAACCCAGTAGGTGCCCGCCCAGCCAATTACCATAGAGCGGCTGGGCTGCCGGCAGGGGGCGCTGAGAGTCCGACTCCCTGGTCAGACTCCATTAAGCCCATCCTCTCCTGATTAATCTTCTGTAAATGATGTCTTCCCAGGGGAAGGAATGGGCTGTCGCCTGCAGACGGCCAACCCCTGGACCCTTGCCGTACCCTAGGGCTCTGAGTTGCCTTCACTCAAGCCTGCCCTGGACCTCAGGGAGGATATAGCCTTCTGCCTGTGACCAGCCCCACCCCAGTTCGTGCCCGGTGCCACTTTTGCCCTCTCGGTGGCATTTTCATCCACCTGCCCTTTTGGCGGCATTTTCATTGACCGGGCCAGTTCCTCCACTTTGGAGACTTACCAAGTTTTCTCAGGATCCTTCTTCCTCGACGGCTCTTCATCTATCTCCATCACTGTTTTTCTGCTCCCTGTGACCAACTGGCCGCCCTCCCTCTGGAATTCAACCCACCGCTGGCTCTCACTCTCCATATGGGCAACCCTTGCTCCAGTTCTGACTTCTCCCCCAGACTCTGCCCCTCTGACCAGCCAGGTGCCACTTCTACCATGTGCACCTGGCCACCCAGTGACGGCTCTCGCCGGTCTTGCTTCCCCTGACCTGAATGCCCTCTCGGCTACCCTGCATTCTACCGGCAAGGCTGATGGCTCCTGGGTCTGTCCGATAGGGCTGAGGTGCCACCGACAGTGACGGCTTCCAGAGCATGGATCCTCAGAACTGAAGATCAGGGCTGCCTCCTGTCACAGAGCCCAGGTCTATCGCGAGGAGAAACCTTGGGAGCTATAAGACGAAGGCTCCTCCTGGGGACCCATTCCACATCAAACTAACCCCCTTGAGGACATATGCCAGGTAAGAGCAGTGCATCAGCTAGGTGGTCACTTAGTGGACACAAATTATCAACTCCCAGCACGCAGGCGCCTAAGGGTGAAATGTGTGATGCTTCTTGGAGGCGCGTGACGTCCATGAAGGGCAGCTAGTCATTTGGCTCTTACGGGCAGGCGGCTGGGTTAATGTAAGTGGCGCTGTGATATGTCAGTGTCAGGGAGAGATGTCCTGCAGCTCAGTAATCATGATGCAGAGCTCTCTGCCTCAAGCGGACCTCAGATCTGCCATTTGTTCCCTGGCCTTAGTCAGTAAGTGGCTGATGGGGGACAGATGCGCCCAAAGGCAGTATTGATGGTCACAGCCTCTGGCCAAAGCCAGAAACTCTGAGTTAGAGACTGAGGATGGTCTTAGCCGGCGAACATGTATCACAGCCACAGAGCGACTCTCATTTTCTTACAGCGTGTTTATTTCCTCATCTTGATGGCCCATCGATCGTCGTTGAGAGCCATGATCCAAATGATTGGGAGGAGGCACATATATACCTCTTCAGTGCTGCTGTCTCTGCTCCCTGTCTCTCCCCAGCAGTGTTCAAGGGCCCAGAACAAGGATTAAAGTTCCAAAGACAGCAGAAGATGTCAGGAGGGAACCAGCTTTTCTTCCTCCAGGAGGGTCGGTCACGATATTGTCAGGATCCATGTTGCAACTGTTGAGTGTGAAGAACCTTCTGGATTGGGACTGGAGAGACTGCCCAGTGGTTAAGGCCTGGCTGTTCTCCCTAGAGGACCCAGTACCCACATGTCAGATCACAACCACCTGTAACTCCGGTTACAGGGGAGTTGACACCTTCTTCTGGCATCTGTGGGTACCAGGCATGCACGTGATGCCTGAACATCCATGAAGGTAAAACATTCATACACAAAAAAATTTAAATTGTTTTCTTTAAAAGGGAATCTTCTAGATTTACAGTAGATGATTGCAAGTGTCTGCCCGCATTTAAGATCACCTGGTGGTCTGAGAAGACCCAGATTGCTGGGATCTACCCCAGTTTCTGGAGAGATCCAGGGCCAAGGCTGATTGACTGTCTGTATGTCCATCTGCACCGGGTGACCCCAACAGTTCCAGGGACGTCATAGCGAGAAGCAGTGGCTAGAGAGACAGGGGCGACTTTCCACTATGGCATGAGACCCGGGCTGGGCTCCTTTGTTCAGAGCAAGAACACCATGTGCAGTCCCACAGGGTGGTGCTGAGCTCAGCTGCTAGAGATGGTAAAGTCCAGGTGCCTGGCGATGTCAACATGAGCAGCTCCATACCATGGCAGGACAGGCCCACCTCTGGGTACAGAGAATGGGACTGAAGAGACGGCTCGGCAGTTAAGAACACGTGCTGATCTTGTAGAGTACCTGTGCTGTTCATGTTCAGCCTGACTCCAGGGACAGACTTGACCAGGGTAGTGAGGGAATGAAGAAAAGAAGAACACAGACAGACACACAGACAGAAAGTTGGGGCTGACTGGCATGGGATCTCAACTGAGGGGACCACAGCATCCTGGAAACTCTACATGCTTATTTTATTATATAAAGAGTTGAACAGGGAGGTGGGGATTATTGCATACAGCCAAACGAGGAGACCGAGTTACTACATACAAGGAGGCAGGGTATACGGTATACAGCTGGATCAAGGAGACAGGTTTAGCTAATCTTGGCAGAAACAGTCTCTGTAGAGGAGCCATATTCAGGCCATGAATATCTTGGGTGGGGGAAGAGCTGAGGTAGACATTTTCTGCACTATCAGCATCTACACAAGGGCCAGAAGGGAAGTCTTTGCCATTTCCCCCTAAGCCTCACCCCAAGGGCAAGGCATCACCATCACGCCTTCCATCTGAGGCTCTGGGGTCCTCAACATGGCCGTGCCTTATCAACAGAGCACATTCCTTCAGGACTTCAGTCCCTAAAGAGTTCCTCTGTTCCAGACAGAGCTGCATGCAGTTTCAGTTCCTGCTTGTGAGTGCCTGTAAAAGAAGGGCTGCCCCAGAGTGTCAGCGCCCAGAGAAACCACAGCCCTGCACACAGAATGCTGAAAGGCTGAGAGTGAAACATAAATGTCACACCCTCCCTAGCTGCCACCTTCACATTCCTGGGGACCCATGTCTGCAAGAACAGCCAAGAGAGGTAGTCTTGGCAGGTATTTCACGGTGACAACAGACAGCAGCAGGCTTGTGAGCAAGCAGGTGAGCTCTCAGGGGATGCTGCATGGCCAGCGCCACCAGCATCCTTGTCAAACCCAAGAGAGGAGAGGCCAGGGACAGTAGGGTTTCCCTCCCTGGTGCTACCAGAAACTTGCAAAACCCCAAAACCAGCCTGACATGGTGGAAGGTGTTGTCTCAGGCGCTGATGAGTCTCAGCTTCATGTCCATCTGGCCCAGACTGTTGGCTCCCCATTGGCTCATTTTGTTTCCACCCCTGAGATCTCACTTGCACAGCCTGATGCTCCCTCCTTCTCTCTCAGGAATTTGGCAAGGCAGTCAGTAACAAAGATGTCTGCAGAATGAAACCCAGCCCCTTTGGGGGTACTCCTTGTGACTTGCTGAAGAGAGCAGCTTGGCACAGGAAGTCAACAGCTTGCACCCACCACAGGCACTAGCAGGAGCCAAGATCCCCAAGGATGCTGCCAATGCTCCTTCCGCCCACTGCTCCCTCACCATCCCTGGGAGGCAAGTGAGAGGTGACTGAGAGCCACAGATGCTGGGAGGCGGTGAGACATCCCACAGCAGACAACGACACTTGGAGAAGAGGCACTTAAATCAGCAAGGATACACTGGACTTACACCAGAGATCTACCTGCATGGCCGGTCTCTGAGGAAGGTCATACCCTGGTCCTGTCCCCACCCCCACCACCAAGCTGTCCTGTACAGACTCAAAGGGAATGTGGGCAGTACCAGCTATCTACCCTGGCTCTTTAGGGTATGTTGCCTACAACAGTCTTGTGGAGTCCAGACACAGGCAGCCCTCCATAGCACTTCTGTAGAGAGAGGCAGGGGATGGAAGGTGTGTCCTGTGTGGGCTCTGGGGAGGAGAACGGAAAGAATGGGGGTAGCAGGTGCATGGTTTTCTGGGCACAGTGAAGGCCGTGGTCCTGCAAGTGCTGATCTGGGCAAGAACAAAAGCCTGGGTTGAGCAAAAGAGCTAAGCACCCTAAGCACCAAGGGAGCCTCAGGCTGGAGGGGAGACCTCAAATAGGGCCTCTCTGGTGGGGCTATGGTGGTTCAGGGGACAGACCAGGCTCAGGGCTTCCTGGGCCCCACCCTCAATCTGATGGAAGAGGAAAGGAAATGAATCTCGACCCCATGAACTCTCCTTCTCACCCAGGAACAGCCAAGAAGGTTCCAGGGACTCCAGAAGTCCAAGGGAGCTGCAGCACTTGTCAGGTTAATTTATGGTGTTTGGATTCATTACAGAATAATTATCTCATTGATTTGCTGTTGGCGTGTTTATGGTTTCTGCTCTCAGATCAGAAAAGATATAGAGAAGCTAAAGTAACTTTAATTATGTTAGCGCCTGGGAAATTCAAAAGTTAGCACTTCAAATATTTTTTAAATGCCGTAAAACAGAAGTGACCGTCCACAGCAAAATTCTAGCACAGAAGGGCCTGGGAGGTCACATCCTGACCCCAGAGAGAAAGTCGCTGTGAGCTCTGTCCACTGGTATCTGGGTGGGCTTGCCCTTCATTTTTAGAAAGTAAAGGCCTCATCCCATATATGGCATCACTTTACTTCTCCTGGCCCTAAATGTTTATAACAGCCCTTCAATTCCCTATAAGGAGCCACTCCTACCCTCCAGCCCTGTGGTTGAAGGTGCTGCTAGTTCCTCAGGCCAGGAAGGGCCATGAGAGTCTTGCCGGCATCCTATGCTTTGCTGGTCAGAAGAGGGGAGGGCGTCCTGTTGAAGGCTGGACTGCTGCAGCCTTTCTGCCACCAGGTGGGCAGTGCATCTGCTCATGAAACCAAACCAGAGAAGCGCAAAGAAGCTGAGCCGCTGTGTGTGACTGGGAGTCAAGACCCCCATGCTCCTTCACGCAGTCACATCGCAGGACCTGCACACACACAGGCGCCAAGAAGAGCCATTCTCTGCCGAATCCAGGCATTAGTATCCTGTTCGGTGGCTTAGTCTTGTCATTAGGTCTGTCTCTCTCTCTCTCTCTCTCTCTCTCTCTCTCTCTCTCTCTCTCTCTCTCTCTCTCACACACACACACACACACACACATCCCTTACAAATCAAAGAGCTGGGGCTAGAGCTTGAAGAGCGAATGTGACCATAACTTTAAGGAATAAATTCAAATTATAATGAAGATTGAATATAATGGCTGAGAGGAGAAATTCAGTGATTTGTCCCTCATGCAAGTGTCGGAATTGACCCTGGTTTGTTTAAACTGCCAGGAGCGTAGATAGAATCAAGGAAGACATGTTGTACAAGGATTATTGAACTCAAAGTTCTTTCCCAAGTCTCCCTCCCCAGTCAGACTGGGACCTGAACCTAGGCCCATCCTTTTCCTATCACTCTCTCCAGAAAGTCAGCCCCAATTTCTCCCTCTCAGAACTGGGTCTCAGTCGAAGCCTGAGCTGAAGACAGCTTCATATACATTTGCACAGCTGACCCCATATAAAGAAGGTGGATTTAGGTGCACCGTGAGGCCTAGAGGGAACCCGGAGGGTCGCCTGTGTTGAAGGAGGTATGAAGAACAATAATAGCTCTCCCTCTGCAACAGCCAGTCCTGCAGGGTCACCAGAGACCTCATATTTCACCTCCCCAGGGATGGGGTGTCTCCTTAATCCCCTCCCTGGCCTTACCTGCCCCTCTTTCCCCCAAGTTCCCCAAGCCTCAATGGACTTGACCCTCAGGGGCCAATATAACATGTGGCATGACTGGGTGTCACTCCTCATGGCCTTTTCTGCTAGTCCCGGGATTTAAGGCCCATCTTCTCCACCAGACTAATGGAGAAAGGGTGGGGCCACAGCTCACCACTGCCACCCATCTGGGCCTCCACCCCCTGCAAAGAGAAGCCACAGATGGTCCAGTTCCTCTCCTCACACTCATAGGGAGCATGTTCTGAGCCACACCTGAGACCCACAGAAGGAAACTTCTGGAACAACTGCACGGCATAGCTCTGTCTGCCTGAGCTGTGCGGAAGGGAAAAGAGCAAGACAGGACCACTGTAAAGACAAGTTGACTCCTCAGGGGTGGGGAGTGAGGGAGCCACAGGCTCCTGTGTTTTCTGGGACACGCCATGAGAGGACTCAGGGATGAGATCATGCATTTCAAGAGCATCCTGCGTGTGAATGATCGATGGGACTTCAGGCCTTTGGCTGGCCCTCAGCTTCTGTGCTGAGCACTCTAAAGGTGGCTCTGTGGTGCCTGACACTGCTGGCATCGCTGCTCATTAGAATCGATCGGATTCCTAACACTCAGAGGCTCCGCAGAGTGGGACAGTCACTACCGGTGCCTCAGGAGACACTGCAGCCATGGGTCCAGCGTCCAGGAGTTAAATGGAGGCTGAGCAAAGCAAATTTAGACCTTCCAGGAACCAGAGGCAGGCTGGCCTTGCACCCTCCTGACTCAGTCCCAGCTGGGTTTGTGGTTGGTTCATGACCTGCGACACCCCAGAAAGGGCCCCGAGGGAAGACCGTGTTGTGAATATCAAGCCCTTCTCACCAACTGAACCTCCTCCGTCAGAACGATACAAGCTACATAGGCCTGATGGGGAGGAGAGACCTTTGTAGTCCTCAGCCAGAGCCGGACGAATGTGGGGGCCCCACTCGGGATTAATAAGCTGTGACACAGGTGTTTGGTCTGGTTCTTTAAACTGGGTGGGACTCTTGCCTTTTGGTTTTTTTTGTCTTTTCAGCTCACAAAAAGCTATTTGTGTAAGAGCCTTGTTCTGATCTGTGGCTTAAGAGACGGAAAGTGGAGAGGAAGGAAAGGTGTGTGTCTCGCACCCAGACAGCTGGGGAAAGGATCGAGAAGACAGCAAATTAGCAGCTTGAGCCGGCGAGAAAGATGCAGGGTAAGCTAGCCCAGCTCCACAGGCAGACAGGCAGGTGCCTGCAGAGAGGACGGACTGTGGCGAGTGTCCTCAAACCAAGGCGGCTGAAAAACAAAACAGAACAAATGAGAGAGGTGGATGGGCAATCAAGGGAAGAAGGGCAGGGCTGTGGACACAGACAGGCTCCATGCCAGGTTGGTTTAAGGTTTTCTTATGTCTGTGCTCTCTCTTTCTCCCCATCCCTTGTGTGTGTGTGTGTGTGTGTGTGTGTCTGTGTGTGTCTGTGTGTGTGTGTATGATGTATATGTATGTGTGTCTGTGTATATGTGTCTGTGTGTGTGTGTATGGTGCATATGTATGTGTGTCTGTGTGTATGTGTCTCTGAATGGTGTGTATGTGTGTGTGTGTGTGTATGTGTGTGTGTGCATGTGTGTACTCATATACAGAGGACAAAGGACAACTTATAGGAGTCCCTTCTCTTCTCCCACCATGCGCGTTCCAGCAATGAAACTCAGGTGATCAGACCTAGCTGTACACCCGTGCATGTCTGTCTGTCTGTCTGTATGCGTGTGTGTATGTACTAATATACAGAGGTCAAAGGACAACTTGTGGGAGTCACTTCTCTTCTTCCACCATGTGTGTTCCAGCAGTCAAACTCCAGTGACAAGGCCTAGCTGCACACCCTGTTACCCACTGAGCTGACTTGTTGCTCCTTTTTAGCATCATCTTCTGGAAGCTAGGTACCCTCAAGGAAGGTAGGGGGGAAGTTCCCTGTGGAGAGAGTTTGGCCTATGGTTGCCCCTCATCAGCCCAGAGAGAGGAGCCAAGACCCCCCAGGCCACCCCTTTCTGAGGTGTACCAGAACATTAAGTACCACACCCTGGGCACTACTCAGGGTGAATAGAGAGGAGAGTGAGGTCAGCCTGCTTCTGACTGGCATTTTCAGAGACTGCCAAGGTCCCCTGCAGGTGGGGCTCAAAGCACAGGCCAAACTCAAAGGTAGACTTCCAGCATATGCCTGAGAGCAGAACCTCACTAGAAACCAGGGGACATCTTTCCCCAACACTCATCACCACAGCATAAAGTCCCATATTCGTCGACTCGCAATGACTACAGCTGTTGTCTCTCCAGAAAAGGGGAAGACCCAAAGAGGTGAACCACATTATCCTGGAGGAACTGACCTCTAAGTGGGACAGGATAGCCATAGCCACAGTGACCCCCCATTTCTAACTCACTTGTCCTGATCCGTGCAGTTCCTGCACTGAAGGCATGCAGCAGAGGTCCAGTTCATCTCAAGCATAAATAACACTCAGTGGAACCTATCTCCTTCAGATATACTTCCGGCTTCTAGCAGAAGTCCTGCGATAGACAAGGCAAGATAAAAACCACCTGGAGTAATCATCTCAGCTAGACTGAAACATAGCCCTGGACCTGAAGACAGGAAATTAAAAACTTAGGAATAATATGTTAAAGGATACAAGTAAAGATAATCAATGTACTGTTTGGTAGGTGATTTCAGTAGAAAAGAAACTACGAGAAAGAACAATTCAGTGACACGAGAACACACAGAGGCAGAAACAAAGAAGCCAACCAGAAGGCTCATCTGCACACTTGGCACAGCCACAGAGTGAGTCACTGGGTGTCAAGATAGGTCAGAGGGAAATTTCCCAGTGACAGACACAGAGGGAACAAGACAAGCAGAAGGAATAGAACGTAAAACAATCGCAAAGAGAAAACAGGCCAGATCTTCCACAAACACTGGGACTAAATCCAAAAGTATAAAGTACCCATACTCTGAAATCCCAGATAAGGAACAAAAGCAGTATTTGGAGGAATAATCGCTGGGAATTTTTCCAAAACTAGTGACGGTAAATCACAAATCCAGGAAATTTAGCACAGAACAGGATGAACACTGACAACAGAAACAAACGTAGGCAACGTCTATTCAGATTGCAAAATAAAGAAGAGAAACTGAGGAACTGGAAGAGGGACCTGGACACGAGAACTGAGCTACAGCACGAGTGTTTCAGGCCATGTCTCCAGGAAATGACCCACAAAGGAAGACAGGATGTCAACAAGGCCCAGAATTCCTTGTCCACTAAAAATGCCCTCCAAAAGTGAAGGGAAGCTGAGGAGCTTCCTGGCAATGGCTCTTCCCTACTTCCTGTCTGTAGGCCTCCCATGTTTCCTGCCAGAGAACGCCCCTCACTTCCTGTCAGCACACCTCTTCTACTTCCTGTGAGGTAAGACTTTACTTCTCATCAATGAGCTTCCCCAACATCCTATCCGAGGGTCTGCTCTACTTCCTGTCAGACAATCTCCCCTACTTCCTGTCCAGTGCCTTCCCTTCTTCCAATCAATAGACTTCCTCTACTTTACTTCCTCAGTTCCCTCCTACTTCCTGTGAGCAGGCCCCTCCTACTTCCCCGTTAGGATCTTTACTGCTGTATACTTCCCTGTCAGAGGACCTTCCCTACTTCCTGCGTCAGACTTTCCCCACTTCCTGTCAAGAGTCTCCTTTATTTCCCGTCAGCAGGCCTCTGTCTCATCGCAGAGGACCTCCTCTTCAAGCAATGACAAAGGCAGAGTAAGTTTCTCAGGGACAGGAACTATGATGTATGGGGAAATGCACATCTATAAATGAAGGAATAGCCTAAGAAAGGGAGTAAGCGAAGATCAGAGGTTATGAATTTATTTTTAAGAAAACTGAAGCAAATGACTTTAATTTTTTTTGCAAAAGAAATTTAAAGATCAGTGACCAGGCAATAATAGTGCTCTTTGGCCTAATGTTTATATCCCTTCAAAGTTCATAGGTTAACATATTCATCTGGGGGCAGGGCGTTTGGGGCATGATTGGTCATGGAGTACAGCCCTATAAAAGAAATCCCAGAGATCAGCCTCACGTATTCCACCATAAGAAGATACAGAAAGATATTAGCTCTGACCCAGATAGCCTGTACTGTATACCAAATCTACTGCTGTCTTCGCCTTGAACTTCCGGGACACCAGAACTATAAGAAAATAAGCTTTTGTTATCCACAAGTGTCACTAAAATCCTTCCCTGGGGGAAACAGGAGCAATGTCTAATAAAACTTTCTGTTTAGACTCTGATGATAAACTAGAGTCCCTTGCCACCGTAATTCACCCTGGAGAACAATGAGTTTATAGGGTCTGTTTACAGAGCATGGATGAGGATTTGCTGGTGGAAAGTCTTCAGCCAGCACAGTTAATGGCTTCTCCATAGCTACAAAGATAGAGCCCCCTTTGTTAATCTCCATCTATCTACACTAGCACTGCCCCTAGATGCTAAAACCATGTGAAATTAGAGCAAAATTACATACAAAAGGTGGGGAGCAGAGGCTAAAATATCAAAAGAGAGTCCAGTACCCTTTTTAACCCTCCTTCTCTGAGGGAATATCAACAATCCACAGGCTCTATCATGATGAACTCTCACAGACACAGCTGATCTCCTGCACATGGCCGCAGTTTGACTCAGAGGATAGCCGTTTACAACAAGCCACTCTGTTTATGGTATTTGTTATAATAGTTTAACGGGACTAAAACCTATGGGAACAGCAACCAGCGCACATACAATGCAAAAAGAAAAAAATCAAACCCTAAAATGTGATAATCGTGACACCAGGCACTCATGCTCATTTCCAAATCAGTATTCTCTTCCTCAAAGATGGAGTCCAATTGTTTAAAAATGAGAATTATGAAAAATAATTCAATCACCAGATTTTTTATTTATTTTTTAATTTATTTTTTATTTTTAAATCAATGAAGAAGACAAGATAGAATGTAGTTGTGATGCTTCCATCAAGGACAGACCACAGGGAGGGTAGGAGTAGCATAGACTGTAGCCCCTAGTAAGGACACGACCAACTTAGTTTGAAGGCATTCTCTGATGGATGCACGAGACCCTACAATCACCCAGTAAGGCATTCCTCAGAACACGGCCTCTCGTCCTTCAACAAAGCCTGATTGTGATCAGAGATGCTTGTTTGAACTCAGGAAGGGAAGAGAGGAAACAAAGCCTAAAGAACAAATGGCAAAGCCCAAAACTGCTAACAAGACAGCTGTTAGACTCCTATTCCGTCCGTAATCACTTTAAGTATGGGCATGAGCAAATGCCAGCAAACACGCACAGATCATCGAACACGATGAAGCAGAGCAAGAGCTAAATGCACGCTGTCTAGAGGAAGCCCAGATTTACATAAAAACACTCATGAGCTGAGTTTAAAAGGAGGACGGTGTACCAGGCAAACGCTGGCCATAACAAACTGGAATAAGTACATCGATTTGGGCAAGATAGATGTTTGGCAGGGGGCAGGGGTGGGGGGAAGAAAGAAGCGGAACATTATCTAATGATAAAGGGTTCATTCTCCAAACAGACATAATGGCCTCAAATATCTATGTACCCAACAACAGAACTCCAAATTACATGAGGTGGAAGCTGATATAACTGCAAGAGAAAATTGACAGATGCACAATTAGGGTCCAAGCCTTCCACCCAGCGCTGCCGGTAATTGATAAAACACAGAGGCAGGAAATCGGTGAAGCTATCAATGACCTCTGGAAGCATTATCAGCCAGCTTGACCTAAGGGACACTCCACAGCACCCTCCACCACAACAGCGCAGCGGGCTCCACCTCGGCTCTCGCGGGATGCACACTGATTAGTCTTCCGTATTCTGGACCCCAAAAATTAAAGAATATAAATCCCACAAGTGTGTTCTTGAGCCATAATGGGATTTAAGCAGAAATCAATAACAGAAAGGCAGCTGGAAAGTCTCCAGCTATTCAGAAATTGAACAACATGTTTCTAAATAACCCGCGAGTCAAAGAGGAGGTCCTAAAAAGAAATTAAATGCATACATTTAAGTTTATATTCATCTTGTATATCTATAGCAACTAGAATATTCTATATCCCAATGTGTGAGCTGTGTTTAAAGCAATACTTATCAGGAGTTTCAGAATAACCAGGCACAGCAAAAAGAGGAAGTTGTGTCATTGGCAGAGCCTGCCTGTTGGAATTTATACACGGTCTTTTCCATGAAGCACAGCATGGCTCAGTCTTTGCCCAGAAGGACTCTCTCTGTCTCTGTCTCTCTGTCTGTCTCTGTCTGCCTCTCTCTCTATCTATCTATCTATCTATCTATCTATCTATCTATCTATCTATCTATCTATCTATCTATCTATCTATCTATCTTTCTCTCTCAGAGTCTCAAGGGTCTGGGGGTGTATCTGGGTGGTAGAGCACTTGCCTCGCATGTATAGGGCCCTGGGTTCCAATCCCAGTACCATAGTAAAAATTTAAAAATGGTAAAATGGGCCTTTGAAAGTAAAACTTCAAAGCATGATAGTTGACATCAGTCAACCGTCCTCCACACACCAACACAGGGTAAGTCTGATGGGGATAGTCAATGTCCTTCCCTCTGAATGGCCTCCTCCAGTACAGCCACTGAGCATCCTGTCCTACCTCTCAGTACCTTGGGTTCATCTGTCACCATTAAACTGGTGACAGAGGCAGAGGACATGAATGACCCTTGAGCGCCTACCCTGTGCATTTTCCCTAATTATGATATTTATTGTTATTATTATTATTAAGGTTTCATTGTTGTGAAGAGGCACCATGACCATGGCAATTCTTATAAAGGAAAATATTTTATTGAGGCTGGCTTACACTCCAGAGGTTTAGTTCATTATTGTCATGGTGGGAAGCATGGTGGTTTGCAGGTTGGCATGGTGCTGGTGAGGTAATTGAGAGTTCTACACCTGGATCAGCAGACCGCAGGAAATAAAGGCACTGGGCCTGGCTTGAACATCTGAGACCTCAAAGTTCACCCCCAGTGACACACTTTGTCACACCTACTCCAGCAAGGTCACACCTTCCAATAGTGTCATTCCCTATGGGCCTATGAAGGTCATTTTCATTCAAACCACCATTACCACCTCCACCACCACCACCACCACCACCACCACATCATCATCATCATCATCATCATCATCATCATCATGGGAAAACATCTAGAGCTGCCCAGGACACCAGAAAACACAAACTGGAGAAAGTTACCATTAAAATTCTCCGAGCCAGAAACATGACAGGCACAATTCAACTCTGAAAGGGGAAGAGCCTTGCCCCATTTGCCCAGAAATAAAGTGTTCCCACCAGAGAAGGGGCATGCTGTGCCCTCCATCCAGGAGCCCCCTGCAACAAAGATGACAACGGTATCCCATTTCTTAGGAAACCTGTACAACATTACTGATTTCCGTTGTGTTTTGTCTTTGGGGTTGTGTCAGCTTTTGAGAATTGCAGTTTGGATCAGACTCCAGCTTTCTGGCTCCCCTTGGGCATTCCAAATGTCTGCTTCCCAGGGCTGTAGAGAGCAGTCAGCACCGAGCTCCGGCTGCTGTCCTTGCCTGGGTCACACGGCTCTGATTGCTTTGATCCAGTATCATGGCCTCTGTGGTCCTGCTGTTTCTTCTCTTGGTCCATCTTGGTGAACACCAGCCCCATACTTGCAGTTACCTGCTAACTCTGCTATCTAGATCTGCCCCAGGACTCTCAAGACCTCACAAAGAGTAACGCTCTCCCCAGCATAGGAAGCTAGATTTAGATTCCATGGGTTGGGCAGGTTCTTCACAAACCCTGGGGCACTGATTGCTGCCAAGGACAGGCAGGTGCTGGCCAGCCAAGGACCTGCTGCTGTCACCTGGAGGGTGACCTCATGGTCACACCTTGCCTTTATGTGACAGTAGAAAGCATCTTCTTCCTTCAGCATGAGTTCCCCAACCTGCACGGAGGGGGATACATGAGTTTCCTTCATCCATCCATCCATCCATCCACAAACTGGTGACTAAGGTCCAAGGCACATTGAGTGGGTGTAAGTGAGATTTTAGATCAAACTTCCCCCCACACACACACCCCAGAGACTCTACAATGACTCGACCACATCCCAGGGTCGCTAGTTGTAGTGATATTTTATTTGTACTCTAACAAATAAAGCTTGCCTGAAGAGGGCAGAGCTGGCCACTAGTTAAGCATAGATGTCTGGAGGTCTGTACAGACAGACAGGAAGTGATATGGCTGGGTGGAGAGAGGACTGTAAGGTAGGAGGAGACAGGAGTTCAGTGCTTTTTCGGCTAAGGAGTTAGCAAGGTAATAGTTGACTGTGGCTTGCTTGTTCCTTTGTCTCTCTGATCTTTCAGCATTTACCCTGCTATCTGTCTCCAGGTTTTTATTATTAAGACCAATGAGAACTCGTGCAATAGCTGGTTACAGATGCATTGTGACTACATGGGGTTGTGTGCAGTACAGACACCTGAAGGTAGTGTCCTTTCAGAAGTGACACTGAGAATTCCATGTGCCTGAGAGACTTAGGGGCCCTGGGACCTGGATGCTGGCATGTCTGATAGAGAAGGATCTAAGCCATATGATCACAGAACCCAACGGCGTCTGACCAAAGTCACTCAGAGCCTAGAGGCTCTGCCCAGGGTTTTGGGTGTGGAGAGAGAAGAGAACGGGA
>PVIU01019435.1:0-36402 GCA_004026605.1 Ondatra zibethicus
ATCCAAAGGGCCTGTACCAGCTTGCATTCCCACCAGCAATGCAGAAGTGTTCCCTTTTCCCCACAACCTCTCAAACATAAGTTGTCATCAGTGATTTTTATCTTGGCCATTCTTCCAGGTGTAAGATGGAATCTCAGAGTTGTTTTGATTTGCATTTCCCTGATGACTAAGGATGTTGAACATTTCCTTAAGTGTCTTTCAGCCATTTTAGATTCCTCTGTTGAGAGTTCTCTGTTTAGGTCTGTACTCCATTTTATTATTGGTTTATTTGTTCTTTTAGTGACCAATTTCTTGAGTTCTTTGTATATTTTAGAGATCAGACCTCTGTCTGATGTGGGGTTAGTGAAGATCATTTCCCATTCTGTAGGCTGTCGTTTTGTCTTGTTGACCATGTCCTTTGCTTTACAGAAGCTTTTCAGTTTCAGGAGGTTCCATTTATTAATTGTTTCTCTCCATGCCTGTGCTGGTGGGGTTATATTTAGGAAGTGGGACAATGAGTTCAAGTGTACTTTCCAGTTTCTCTTCTATACAGGTTAGTGTGGCTGGCTTTATGTTGAGGTCTTTGATTCATTTGGACTTGAGTTTTGTGCATGGTGATAGGTATGGGCCTATTTTCATTCTTCTAAATGTTGATTTCCAGTTATGCCAGCAGCATTTGTTAAATATGCTTTCTTTATCCATTTGATATTTTTTGCTTCTTTGTTGAAAATCAGGTGTTCAAAGATGTGTGAATTAATATTCAGGTCTTTAATTCTGTTCCATTGGTCCTCCTATCTGTTCTTATGCCAATATCAGGATATTTTCAGTAATGTAGCTCTGTAGTTGTGTTTGAAGTCAGGTAGAGTGATACCTCCAGAAGTTTTTTTATTTTACAGGATTGTTCTGGCTATCCTGGGTTTTTTGCTTTTCCATATGTAGTTGAGTACCATTCTTTAGAGTTCTGTGAAGAATTTTGCTGTGATTTTGATGGGCATTGCATTGAATCTGTAGATTGCTTTTGTTAAGATTGCCATTTTTACTATATTAATTCTGCCTACCCAAGAACATAGGAGATCTTTCCACTTTCTGATGTCTTCTTCAATTTTTTTTCTTCAAAAATTTAAAGTTCTTGTCATACAAGTCTTCCACTTGTTTGGTTAGAGTTACTCTGAGATATTTTGTGCTATTTGTTGCTATTGTGAAAGGTGTTGTTTCTCTGATTTCTTTCCCAACCCTTTTATCATCCATGTAAAGGAGGGATACTGACTTTTTTGTGTTAATCTTATATCATCTCCCCAACTGAATGTGTTTTTGAGTCATAAAAGTTCTTTGGTAGAATTTTTGAGATCGCTTATGTAAACTATCATATCATCAGCAAACAGAGTTTCACTTCTTTCTGACTTGTATCCCCTTGATCTCCTTTTGGTGTCTTATTGTTCTAGCTTGGACCTCAAGAACTATATTGAATAGATATGGAGAGAGTGACAACATTGTTTTGTTCCTGATTTTAGTGGGATCACTGGGAGTTTCTCTCCATTTAGTTTGATGTTGGATGTTGGCTTGCTGTATATTGCCTTTGTTATGTTTAGGTATGTTCCTTGTATCCCTGTTCTCTCAAAGACATTTATCATGAATGGATGTTGTATTTTGTCAATAGCTTTTTTGGCACCTAATGAGATGATCATATGGTTTTTATATTTTATCGTGGATTATGTTGACAGATTTTTGTATATTGAACTGTCCCTGCATCTCTGCAATGAAGCCAATTTAGTCATGGTGGATGATGGTTCTGCTGTGTTCTTGGATTCGATTTGCCAGTATTTTATTGAATACTTTTGCATCAATGTTCATGAGTGAGATTGAGCTGTAATCCTTCTTCTTGGTTGAGTCTTTGTGTGGCATTAGTATTAGGGTAATTTTAGCCTTGTAAAAAGTATTTGGCAATGTTCCTTCTGTTTCTATTGTCTGGAATAATTTGAGGAGCATTGGTATTAGCTCTTCTTTGAAAGTCTTACAGAATTCTGAGCTGAAACCATCTGGTCCTGGGCTTTTTTTTTGAGGGGAGATTTTTATTTATGACTGCTTCTATTTGTTCAGCTGTTATAGGTCTGTTTCCTAAACAAATACAAAAAATTGTACCTTATCAGATCACCATGATTTAAAACTAGAAGTTGACAGCAATACTAATTCCAGAAAGCCCATAAACACATGGAAATTAAACAATGCTCACCTGAATCATCAATAGATCAAGGAAGAAATAAAGGGAGAAATTAAAGACTTCCTAAAATTCAATGAAAATAACCACACAATATACCCAAATTTATGGGACACAGTGAAAGCAGTGTGGAAAGTTCATAGCACTAAATGCCTACATAAAGAGGCTGGAAAAATCCCACACTAGTAAATCAACAAAACATTTAAAAACTTAAGAACAAAAAGAATCAAACTTACCTAAGAAAACTAGATGGCTGGAAATAATTAAATTGAAAACTGAAATCAACAAAATAGAAACAAAGAAAACAATACAAAGAATCAATGAGACAAAGAGTTGGTTCTTCAAGAAAATCAACAAAATAAACAAACCTTTATCCAAACTAACCAAAAGGCAGAGAGAGAATATCCAAATTAACAAATCAGAAATGAAAAGGGGGACATTAAAACAGACATGGAGGAAGCACAGAGAATCATCAGGTCATATTTCAAAAACCTGTACTCTACAAAATTGGAAAACTTAAAGGAAATGGACAACTTTATGGGGGTAGTTTCTTAATTGGGGCTCCCCCTCTCAGATGACTCTACCCTGTGTTAAGTTGACTTGAAATTATCCAATATACTCCCTTTCAACATATAATGTATTATAAAAGTAACTTAAGTACACAGAAGCATATTCAGATATCTGGTATTATTATTATTTACCATTAAAGTCTTTCAATGTAAATATAAACCTCTCAAACTCCAAAATCATACAGTAAATGAGGTGTTTAAATACAAAATCCATACATTCTCATTCTGGCCATGAGGTTTTTCTCTTTGTTTCTATTTCAATAGATAGCTAATTTTTAACTGCAGCTTCGTCTATCATAGCACCAGTCTCAACTTTGAAAAGGATGCATTTACAAGAAGGAAGAATACCTTTTTTAAACATATGGCTTATTTTTAAAATAATCTATTATTTATTTGAAAATATTAGAGCAAATAACAGTTCCATAGTTACATTAAGTAGTTTCACTTATCATCATATGAACTATATTTAAATTATAAAGGCCTTAACTTTAATAGCTGAGAGACAAAATTAGTCCTTACAGTTGTTAATAACCATAAAATATTGAGTAATTTCTTTTTATTCATTTTCACTAAAATATAATTATATCACTTACCCCATTTTATTTCAGCATCTAATGCTTCCTCAGCTCCATCCTTCCAATTTCTTCTATGTACTACCTCACTCTATTGATAGTCCCGTCTTCTCCAATTATTGTTGCATATATGAATATTTATACCCAAATATATAAATATAACTTTTTGAGTCTGCTTTTACTGCTTTTCTGTATAAGTTTCAGGGATTGCCAATTAAAATGGCCAAACTATTAGTACCTTATACCTGAGAGAAGATAAATCTCTCTTATTTAGTAGTCGTCAGTTACCTATACTTCCATATTCAGGAACTTGACTACTAAGACTTTTACCTTTCTGTGTTCCTATCTGTTGATATCTCCATTGTTACAATCTTGTTTTTACAAACATTTTTATGAGAGACTCTATCACAGAAGACTTTCTGGTATTCTGTCTCTGGCAATCTTTCTGCCATCTTTTCTGCATTGTACCTTGAGGCATAGATTCAGTGAATGAGATGTATAGGAATCTGTTTTAACTAAAGTCCCTAATATATGTTAATTTCCACATTGTGTCCAGATATGGTATTTTGTCATGATCTCCATTTGCTGTAGAAAGAAAATTCTATCATGAGGTTTGATAGATACACTTATCTGTGGGCATAGAACAAAACATATTTAGGAATTATGCTAGGCTGTCAATGTGAACTAGTAGATTTTAAGAATCATGACCTAACTAGCCTCAGGAATTTGTGAAGCTTTCGAGTACTAGGCATGAATTTTCACACAATTAGATAGCTGATGTTTACCACCAATATGTGACTGCTACATGCTATACCTTTACAGATACTTTGTTGTTCTGGTAACTGCTGTTGTTTGTATATGTTGTGGAATGGGAAGTTTTTCTGTATAAGTGTTGCTTTTATTGGGTAATGAATAAAGAAGCTGTTTTGGCCAGTGGCTTAGTAGAGTAGAGCTAGGTGGGGGAAACTAACCTGAATGCTCAGAGAAAGAAGGCAGAGTCAGGAGATGCCATGGAGCCACCAAAGGAGGAAGATGCAAGCCATAAGCCGGTTCACCACAAGCCTCATGATAAAATACAAAATAATAGGAATGGGTTAATTTAAGAGATAAAAGTGAGCTAGAAATATGCCTAACTTAATAGGCTAAGCAGTGTTGTAATTAATACAGTTTCTGTGTGGTTATTTTGGGGCTGAGAAGCCGGAAACAAACAAGTGGTCACTGGCTACAATGTTGTAGCTAAGTAGAACCATAAATGGATCATCTGCTTTGCCAGCTCAAGTAGTATTTTCTAGTAACATGCTTCACCCACAGGAAGAAAGCTTCCAGGTTTGATATAGCTCAAATAAACTGAGCGTTCTGTCCTAAGTGTGTGCTGTCTTCAGAAATAGATACTTACCTTCAATCTCTAAGAGGTACTCATGGACAGAAGCCATACATTGTTTTGAGAGTCACTTGGACTACTCTAGATAACTATATAAGAGGAGATTTCTAGTACTTAATATTAGGGTTTTGTTATTCTATTGTTCTTATGGGAAGAAACACCGACTTTAGTGACATAAATTCATTTGAGATACATATGTGAGTATATATGCATATATGAGTACATGGATACACAAATATATTGAATATCATTTAAGTAAATATAAAATACTAATTTCTTGATGCCTTATCAAGATTCCTTGGTGTTATTTGTACCACCTTCCTCCTTCTCCTCTGTATTGATCTCCCTCCCCTCTTCTCCTTCTAAAATGCTTTCATCTGTTAAACTTTAAAGATTTCTATTAGGATAAAGCTAATTTATTAACATATTTAATTTATTAAAACATTGGTAATGATATTTGCTTGAATCTGTAGTTAAATCTGCAGGTTAAATAAGAAAAAGCATAAAATTAAGAGCAAATCATAACTTAAGATCAGAAGTTGAGAATGTGTACAAGGAAGCTCATTTAGAATATTAAATATTAATGGGGTACTGACATCAGTAAATTTAATCTAAAGGTCAGTTATGTCTGGTCATCAACTAGAAAAATAATCCAAATTTATATTCACAGCTCTCATATGAATTATAAATGGCACACAGTAATTTTTGTACTGATGAATATTGAGCTTATTGATAATTATAATTTACAGCTGTCTTTTATAGTGGCCTTCCTCATTATCTTAAGAACATTTTCTATTTCATTGGCAATACTTTCTTAACATTACAGTGATGATGGTTAGTACTGTTATTAAAACATAATTATCATCACTCATCACTAAATTTTTGTCATTTACCTTGTTGAGAATTAATTTTAAAATCCTGTTTAGTTGTTTTTTTCTTCCTAGATAGATTAAAGTGTTAACCAGGAGTGAGAAGAAAGATTTTGTGCACTTGATTATACATAGAAGAAAGAACTAAAAAGCTACACAGTTCTTTAAGAATTTTGTATTTCTATGTTGCCACAGATCTCTGATTATATAATGCAATGTATGCAATAAGAGTAAGTAAATGTTATCTGTCACTCATAACAATTAATATAAGTACATGCCAATAAATAATTTTATTCCAATATTCATATATTAGAATAAAACTTCTCTGAAGGCATTAAGGAAGTATGGAACAATAAGATTTGCCCATCTATACTTGAAACAGAGTTTTAATTGCAATCTTTCCCCTCTTGTGGTTACTTGTCTCACTACTCACTTGAACAGAAAATTTATTCTAAGGCACTGAACACAGAAACTGCATGGCTTAACTCCTCTGGGGTATAAAATGAGGTAAGTGCCTCATTAGCCTAATGTTAACAGAACTCTGGTGATTGTGATAAGCCTTTCTGACAGAAGTGAATGTATAAGTTCTTTCCAATCTTGTTTTCCATATTCATAACATTCACCATGCTTCTAATATATTGCTTCCCCCCTTCATTTACCACTTTTACTGACTATGGGCATATCACATTAAACATACTGTGCTGCATTTGATTATTGTTAATTATTATTCAATATCCATCAATTTGTATAATATGCCATTACCTTTCTGTGGTTTTTATTTTTTTCTTTAATATAGGTCCAAATTTTAGAACTCAAAACTTATAGGCACACATCTATAATCTTGTTGATGTCCATATGGTCTGCATTTTGTTTTTCACATACAGATCTGACAGAGATGTTGCTAAATGACTATGGAATCTTAGACATAAGAAAATGCCTAGGAGGAAGGTCCTATGGGGTAAAATAAGACTATAAGGACAGTAAAGTATGAAAAGAAAGTCTAAGCATACAGGGGTAAAAGTAACTGTTTTCTCTAGCTTTTGATACAGTGCTATCTTTAGCATCAAGCTGAACAATATATAAACAGAAGTGGAAAATATATTTTCTATTTCTTATATGAACCCAGATTACTGTGTCTATGTCTAACATTACTTTCCTTTCCTGGTTCTTGGTTTGCCCATGGCTGTGTTATCCATTACACAATATCATTTCTTGGGAGTTAGAAACATGATGATCAGGAGTTCAAGTACATCCTTAAATATATGAATTTCAAAGATATCCTGAGTTTTTGTAGCATAATACTTCATCCATTTTGCATTCAGTCTTCCAGTTCTATAAAACATTTTACACATTGTGATGAGTTTATGCTTCATCAAATGAGATCAGAATAGTCTCTTGATCTCTAAATTTCCCTGTTTACTCCCAGTAATAAATGTTCTTTCCCTCCTTTGAATAATAATAGGGAGTTTTAATCTTTTTTATCAAAAACTACATAACATTGCCATATTTTGTGATTATACACATTTTCTGTCATCATACTTGTAGTAGTACATACAGCAGAAATTTATACATATTATTGAGTAAAAGAATCTATAGATAAGAATGCACATACATTATACATGAATGTTGCTGTGTAATATTTAATTTTAAAAATTGACTGAATTTACATTGTTAAAACAGAATATCAGGCATTCTGGAAAGTGTATGGCAATCACAAATAAATACTTTATATAAGCTAAATCATTTAATGTGTATATTTATTAAACTTTGTAAAGGATATTTTTCATTCCCTCTTTACTGTCTTTCAACATCAAAAAAAAAAACATTACTTTCCTTAGATGTACTGTCTGATTTTGTTTATATATATAAAAGGTTTTCCAGTAAAGTGAAATTCTAAGTAATAAACATCATGTTTTTGTTTGGTTTTCCTTATCTCATCATTGAAAATCTGCTATGTGCTTTGATCAAAAGAGGTAAATATTTATTTATTGATTCCCATGTAATTACACTTTCTGTTTAATGAAGTTTCAAATGCTATGATATTTAGATTTATGATCATACGCTATATACAAAATACAATATTGAGTTCTTTAAATAATACATAAGAAATACATATCCTTTATAGATTCTGTAGTCTTCTAAAACGAATTTACAATTCAAAATGGATTGTTCCTTCTAACAGAGAATTACATATTTAGAGAAGTATTTATAATCACATATTGTACTTGAATTTAGGGGTTCTTATTTTAAGTAAAGGAATAGTTAAAGATAAGAATAAATTACTTAAAATTGTATGTAGGTATAGATGGAAGCTACTGTCCTACCCATTCCCACAGTCATTCAATCCCAAAAACACACACACAGGCTTATATTAATTATGAACTGTTTGGCCTATTAGCTCAAGGTTATTATTAACTAGCTCATACAACTTAAACTAACCCATAATTTTTATCTATGTTTAGCCACATGGCTTGGTTTCTTACTCAGTGAGTTCTTCTCATCTTGCTTCCTCTGCATCTGGCTTGTGATAGCAGACTGGGCCTTTCCTCTTTCTCGAATTCTCCTAGTCAATTTGCCCCACCTATATTTCCTTCCTGGCTACTGGCCAATCAGAATTTTATTAAACTAATACAAGTGTCAAATCTATACAGGGTATAAGAGCACTATCTGACAGCACTTTCCCTTTTTTCATTTCAAAACAGCAACTCTAAATCTAATTAGCTTTTTTTCCTGATCATTATCCATAACAACTTGTAACCAACACTCTAAACAAAGACAAAAATCAATAATCTATTTTTTGGGGGGGAATGTGGGCATAATTTTCTAGGTCAGTTCCTGTTGATTGTGGGTACTGATAATCTTATGGGGACCCAAAGAAAATTTAGAATTATGGTCAAGTCCTGACTGAAGTGTTCTTTGAGGCTGCATCATCTCAGCCAGGAGTGAGACTGTTCTGGATATAGAAATCAGAGGAAACTACAACAAAGGTGCTCTGAAATGTTAGATCATCTGGGTCATATGTTTCTATCAGAGATTTATCAGGGGGTCTTAGACAATCAAACCATATATTTCTTAACAAAGAATGAATCCACAGCCTCTCATTTCCTGTGGAAACAAAAGCAAAATCTCTTCTCCAAAGTAGCATATCTTTGACTTAAATATTGAAGTCAAGGCATTTTCAAAATCTATATGTTGGAATAAGCCAGTAGCATTTATACTCATGTTTTTTAGCAGTTGTTGCTTCTTCCTTAGCTGGCAAATAAGTCAAAGACAGCACACTAACATACAGGATCCAGAATCTCTATGTAATTCCCATCATTACATGGCTTTTAAAAACCCTTTTTTTTAATTATTGGTTTTATGAGACAGGATTTCTCTTTTCTTTAGCTGTCCAGGATCTCACTCTGTAGACCAGGCTATCCTGAAATTCACAGCAATCCATCTGCCTCTGACTCCCAAGTGCTGGGTTTAAAACTATGTGTGACCATATCCAGGTCTCAAACTCACAGAGGTCTGCTTGCCTCTGCCTCCCAAGTGTTGGCATTAAAGGCATATGCCACCACACCTGACTATACTTATTTTCTAAAGGACTTACTCTATTATTTTCTTTTCTTTCCCAAATCTATATATATTTTTAAATATACTATAAAACATTTATTGGTTTTAACTTTTTACCTTCTGAATCTGCCTTTACTGTATATCTCTATCTTTTTCTGACTGCCTGAGTCTTTAGTCTGCTAAGCAACACAAGTAGGATTAAAGCCATGTTTTTGGAGACTGGAACCCACTCCTTGGCTTCATGAGAGATTAACTTCATGGCAGAGGTACTGGTGGAAGCCACATTTCTTACCACAACTCTGTGGAATTTCTAGGTCCATGCTATCACCAAGAAGCATGCTGTCAGCTGCTCATAAACACTATTTAAGTGTTTTGTGGCAGGGGCTCTTAAAACAGCTGTCTGTCTAAAATCTTGTTTTTTAAAGCTTTCTCAGGTTTTATGTGAAATTCTTGACAAATGTTGGAGCACCATTTATAGACACAAGTTTCTGTCCTGCCCAGGTCTGTAGCTGTTTAGTCCAAACAAAACACATAGAGGCTTATATTAATTATAAACTGATTGGCCTATTAGTTCAGGTTTATTATTAATGAGCTCTTACAACTAAACTTAATACAGTATTCTTTTCTATGTTTAGCCATGAGTTTGGTACATAACTCTGTGAGGCAACTCATCTTGCTTCCTCTGCATGTGGCTGCTTCAGTCTACATGTAGGTTTGCATCTCTTAATCTGTCTGTTTTTATTACAAAGTACAAAAAGAAAAAAATGCATATTTTCAATTAGATAACATATGAATATATCTAAATTGTTAAGTATTTTTGAAAACACTTTGTAATATTAATTTTAAGGACCAATTTAGAGAAATTAGAAAGATATTATAGACAAAATTATGTGTCTTTTCCAAATGATGGTAAGTAAGGAAATACATATTTAACAAAAATTTTTAAAAACTATCTTTGTATCCAGTATCGGAGCTATCATGTATTCTCTCACAAGATCATCACTCACCCTTCCACTTACAATCTACCCTTGGTATATGTGGTGGTTTGAAAGAAAATGTCCCCCAAAGAAAGTAGAATTATTAGGAGGAGGTAGGGCCTTGGTGAAATTCATGTGGTCTTGTTGGAGAAAATGTGTCATTATGGGAACAGGCTTTAAGGTTTCTTTTGCTCAAGCTTCCCTCAGTGTGACACTGAGATGACTTCCTGTTGCCTTCTGATAATGATGTAGCAAGCATCTTGCTTGCTTGCACACTACCATGCTCCCTGCCATGGTGATGGACTTAACTTCTGAATATGTAGGCCACCCAAATTAAATGTTTTCCTTTATAAGAGTTACCATGGCCATGTGTAGCTGCCCAAGGAGAAAGACACTAGTCACCAGCCATCAGCCAGAAACTTACCAGTGGGCCACAACCTCAGAGTGATTCACAGATTAATAGAAATGGTTTAATTCACGATTTAAAGAGCTATCTAAAAGTATGCATAAGACATTGACCCAACAGAGTTTTAATTAGTATAGTTTCTGTGTGATTATTTTGGGTATAGGTGGCCTAGAAATGAATGAGCAGACAATGTCTACAAAATAATACCAGCATGAGGTAACTACATCCACATAAAACCTGAGAGAGCTTGGAAAAAATCTAGACATAAAAGAACAGAATTTAGTGCAACCTTTTGGTAGCTCCATATTGTTTCAGATGGGCTCTGTTTGCTGGCAGTTATCAAGGGCGACACAACTACTTTAAGAGAGGTCTTCCTGAGTCAGCATGGGTACCAAAGGCTGTGTGGCTTCTTTAGGAGAGGGCTTCCTTGTTCATACTAGTTGCCGGAACAGCTCTAGCATTTTGAGGAGGCCAAGCACTTAAATGGGGTCTGTTAGCAGAATGTTACAAATTGCTTAATGGTGATATAGACCTGCTATCACCCTGGAGCTGGGGTGGTATATATGGCTCTCAAAGGCAGCGAACATGCCTCCAACATTGGACTAGGTAGAGCAAGCAGGCAGGGCCATGGAGTTGGTCCTAAACTTAACAGCTAAGCATTAATAAAAAGATGTTCCTGGTAAGAAAATAATTATAGATATGTATGCAATAAAGATAGATTCAGATGAAAAAGACCTCTAATTGAAACACAGTATTGGGGAAATATATGTACACTTGGAAGAGAGAGGAAAAAATATAGACAGTTATAATATAAAAGAGTAAAGACAGTCATATATTAAAGAAGTAAAGATAATAAAATAAATATCAAACTTATATAAAAAGTAATAGAGTAAGAAAAATATGCCATGTAAAGATGAAATATACACAAAGAGTGTTAATTAGTATATTATTGTGTTTTTTTAATTGTTTGACTGTGAATGAGCAAAGTACAGGGAGATGTTTCATTGTATGTGCTGCTAAACTAAATCAAAATATATATTTCAAAAGTACCTTAACTGCAAAATTTGGGTCTAAGAATATGTTGCTTTAGAAAAGAGGTTCTGCTTTTGTTTCCACAGAGGATGAAAACCTGTGGATTCTTACAGACTAATGTGATTTGAAGAACCAAGACCCTCAGAAAAGTTTCCATGAACCTCCCAAAATACCTTGCCCAACAAAAAGCATGAAGCAGTTTGGGAAGAACTATGCCCAAATTCTCAAATATTGTTTATAAATATTTGTTTTTATTTAAAGAAGGATATGATATAGAGATGAATACTTTGCATTGGTATGGATCTTGGTCTATTGGTACAAATTTATGGTCAGATTTGCTATGTATATTTCTGCTCTTAATTAAGGTATTGTGTTTGTGCAATTCATTTAAAAATGTAATGTGTAATTAAGAAATACAGGTTAATAGATAGTCAACTATGATAGTCAAGCTTTCAGTCATGTTAATCAGGTTGTCTAGATATACAGAGATATATTTCAGATGGATAGGTATTCTTCAAACCTTTCAGAGACTAACGGAATATGGATTTTAAAATGTTTTAAGAGCTTAAGACAGTTCATGAAAATGAGACACATCTGCTCCTGGCAGCATCAATCTACTTAAATAGGATGATAGGCATCAAAGAGGCTCCTTATCGAGTTTGTTAGCCATTTTGGCAAGAAACTGCTCTTGCCTGGACTGTCTGATGGTATGCTGCATAAACTGGAAATGCAGGACCCACATGAAAATGACTGCTGAACTTGCATAAAGAAGGTGAGACAATCCTTCAGGGTTCCTGTTTCATGAAAGAGTCTTCCACATATTCTGGAGGACCCTGAAGAAATTGACTGGGAAACTGCAAATATAGCCAAACTGTCTTTGAAATTTCCTGCTTCATGGATAAGTCTACCAGATACGATGTGCTTGTAGGTTGAAGATGAATGCCCCAATGTTACAGAAGAACTTTGGGTGACTGTCCTGGCAGCAAGATGTCTCTCTCAATTCTAGAGTTTTGGAAATTGCTTACAATGTGCTTCATGTTAACTTAGGTAATCTTATATCCTTCTGGGGTCTTTGATGGAGTTGAAGAATAGACAGTTATAATTACAGTTTTCCTTACGTATAATGAAAATAAAATAGATATAAATATTGTAACTGTAATTCTTGCTTGATACTTGTTTTGTTATATGTGATTTTACTATGTTAAATTAAAAACCTTCCTTTTTATTTAGACAGAAATGGGGAGGTAATTTCAGATTCACCTCTGTATGCTCTGAATGTGCTTTGTTACCATTGGTTAATAAAGAAACTTCTTTTGGCCTATGACAGGTTCGAACAGAGCAAGGCAGGTATTCTGAGCAGAGATAGAGGAGAAAAATAGGCAGAGTTGAGAAAAAGCCATGTAACAGCCAATGGAGAAAGATGCCAGCCACCAACCAGAAACTTATCAGTAGGCTACAGCCTCATGGTGATTCGGAGATTAATAACACTTGATTAATTCAAGATGTAAGAGATAGCTAAAAATATGCCTGAGACATTGGCCAAAAACTGTTAATTAACATAGTTTCTGTGTCATTATTTCAGGTCTGGGAAGCTGAGAAATGAAAGAGCAGCCTCCGTCAACAGTCATGATGTCTCTTCACAGTAATATAAATCCTAAGAGAGAAGTTGGTACTAGTGATAGGGGTATTGTTGTGATAGGCCTGACCATGCTTTTGTTTGGTGGAATTTGGAATTCAGTACTTTTGAGTTAGAAAACAATGGCATGATTTAAACACTGGTTAATGGGCCATCACCATCATCATCATCATCATCATCATCATCATCATCATCATCATCACAAGAGCCCATAGTAAAGGAAAATACTGGTGTTAAGAGTTATTTGAACTGTGGCAAGTTGACTCAAGAGGTTTTAAAGAAGAAGGACTTTATTATGTTTTCTGGAGATTATTCTTGTGATATTTTGGTGAAGAATGTAGCTGCTTTTTGCTCTTGTCCCAAAAGTCTGCCTCAGGCTAAAGTGAAGAGTTTCACATTAATTCTGTTGGCAAAGGAAATCTCAATACAGTCTAGTATAGAATCTGTTTTGGGTTTACCAGTGTTGACTATAGTGAAGATATATAATGAAAAGGAGAAAGTTGAGAAAGGAAAAATATTAGAGGGGAAAATAGCAACAAGAAGTGGAAGAGACCTAAATCTTGTGTTCAAGGAGATAAACAGATTAAGAAATTGGATAAAGGGAATGGTGACCTCAAGGCAAGAACACACCCACCTAAATTTCTAATTCGTGAAGATGAAGCCTGATGTCGTGGCATGTGCCTATATTCCCAACACTGAGAAGGCAGAGGCTAGTGAATCTCTGCATGTGATATCAGCTTGGTCTATAGATCAAGTTCTGGAATAGCCAAACTTCGGCAGTGAAGGTAATCATAGAAACAAAAAAGCTGGTAAAGATTTAATTGAACAATGGAGCCATAATCTATCCCCCAAACCAGAACTTGCTATCTTTGGTCATGTAGTTCTAGTACTAGAGTTAAGAATAAAAGAAAGGGGCTATGGAATTTGCCTACATGCCTAAGCAAAGCCACTGATGCCAGGAATGTGTTGGCATACCCCTGAATGGAGGCAAAGAGAGGCCATTGCATGAAGCTATGAAGTTGAAACCTGGATTGTCTTGGAAAACCCAAAATGTTGGTGATGCCAGAGCCGTGAGATAATTGACAAACAAATCTTCTAAAAGAGAGTGAAACCAGCACAAGAGAATGAAGTATATTAAGAGTTAAAGATCTAAGGAGCATTTTGACATCACATATGGAGATGCAGAGTTTGAATTTTTCCCAGCTGGTTTTTATTCTTTAATGTGGTCCAGTATTTCCTCACAATGCTCTCTTCTTTATATTTGGTATGGTAATATATATCCTGTGTCATTACATGTTGGAAGTATGTGATCTATTTTTTATTTTTATTATATAGGGAATTACAGTTAAGAGATTGCATGAATCTCAGAATCTTGAAACAGACTTTGAACTTTAGACGTTTTTTAGTCTATTATAAACAGTGGGAACTTTTGATGTTTGACCAAAGGCATTTTTGCATTACAATATGGCTCAAAGCCTTTGGCAGGCAGGAAATGAAATATGGTGATTTGAAGGAAAATTACCCCCAAAGGGAGTGGCACTATTAATAGGTATGACCTTGTAGTAGTATGACTTTGTTGGAGGAAGTGTGTCACTGCAGAGACAGGCTTTGACATCTCTTTTGCTTAAGTTTCGCTAAGTCTGATACAGTTCACTTCCTGTTGCCTTCTAATCAAAATGAAGCCAGCACTATGCTTGCACACCAGCATGCTCCCTGCCATGATGACATGATGATAATTGTCTGAACCTCTGAAAAAGCAAACCACCCAAGTAAATATTTTACCTTTATAAGAGTTGCACTGGTCATGCTACCTCTTCACAGCAAAAGAAACCCTAATTAAGACAGAAATCATACCTTTTAAGTATTATGATAGTAACAGAGACAAAAGAAATAATGAATTAGCTGTTTTAATTATAGATTCAGTAGTTTTCCACTTATTAAATTTTATTTTAATTTATTTTCAGTCCTACAAACTGTCTACTTAAATTCCTCTTCCTCATCGCATAAAACATGCTTAAAAGGAGTGATAAAAAAGACACATTTTTTAAAGGTGACCTAATTATACTACAAGTTGAAGTATTGGTTATACATCCATTATTCTTTTCTATACCTTTTGAAGGAAATTTTAATGTAGACCATGTAAGTATGCTCTGATGAGCCCTTATGTAGGTATTAATTAATGAATGACTCCTTGGTGATCTCTGCAAAAAAAAAAAATCTTAGTAATTGCAAATAAATTGAAGTGTCTTTGATTCAGTAGCATACCTACATGTAAAATAATCTGGAAATTAACTGAAACTGTAAAATCAACAAGGTCACCTTCACAACATTTCTCTCTAAATTCAGAAGTGAATTTGAGGACTTGTCCCACTATATTTAATGCCAAATATAATACAAAGAATATATTGACGCATTTCTTCCTAATAGCCTAATGTAGAAAAAAATACAAACATAATTTTCCTATAAGAATGAATTTTTAATCATGTAATTTCTATTCTTCCACTGGTCTTAGTTTTTTCATTTTCTCACATAAATAAATAATTTTTCTTTTTGAAAAGTTTCTATGTGTCAAAAACAATTTAAAAGTCAACAATTTGAGTTCACAGAAGTTTTCATTTTAAAAACCTATATTCACTTATAAATATGCAATATTTTACAATAAATAATTTAAAGTCTATTAAATTCAAATACTACTTTAATTCTACAAATATTTAGTGAGTTTTCCTAAATGTCAGGACTATTTTAAAAATTAAGCATTTATCAGTTTGCAAAATGATTCTCATGTTCATATGAATTCTCAAGGTTTAAAAAACACAAAGTTCAGAAAACTATAATAAGGACATATCTGAGAAGAAAGGCCTAGAATGTGCTATGATAAACATTCAAGTTATCAGAGAACCCTTCCAAGGAAATGGGCCATTAATGTAAAAGAACCTAAGGGAAGAACATGCCTGATATATACAAAGAATAGAAAAAGAACAGTGTAACTCTTATGAGTAAGCAAAAGTTCAACTACTAAAACATATAGTTAAAGAAATAGAAAATATAAGAATACCTCTGGCATGTAGATGTATGACCATTGGGGTATTATTTTGAGGCTTGGAAAGTCACTCAAGTATCAGATTGGAGAGTTCAATGATGTTACATAGTTTTTCAAAGAATAACTTTGACAATTGGGAAGGGAACATACTGAAAGTATAGTTTAAATGGACAACAGAGATGAAAATGATTTATGAGAGCATAAGAGGAGTACTTATTGAATGGTAGTACGAGCCTTTGAAACTCACTTCCCTATAACAGAAAGAAGAACATCCGCTTCAAAGTCAGCTTTTATAGAACTCTAGATTCTAAGTGACCATTTTCAACAATACAGGGAACCTTCGTTCAAGAAAAATGAAGGGCTTTTAGTAAGATTACTGAAATATGTGCATTTTCCCCTTTCCTTCTCCATTGTCTTGTTTCTTCAGACCCTAATTATAATAACTCTCAAATTACAATGCATTCTATCATTCTATCGAACTGGAGAAGACAAACAAGCCTGGAAGTAGCCATTAAGCCAAAAGAATTTTTATTATTTGACCAATGTGATGGCCTCATGGACACACTAAATCTGATTCAAAACCACTCAATACTAAAAGTTTTTCTCTGATGTTCTTTCAAGAAAAAGAATTAGTGACTGATGTTTGCTATCTCAATTCTCTGAGGCCATGGTATGTGCTGAATTATATAAGAAAATTTCTAAAATCTTAAAGGAAAACCTGTAGAAAGAGATATAACTATATTCTTTAAAGAGATGGGATATATATTCATAAATCTACAAATAAGTGTGCATGTATGTATTAGTGTATATAGTCAGAACAAAACTTACCAGATATTAGTGTCTTAAATATCTGACTATGAGCATCTGAAAATTAAAAAGGGAAGGTTAAGTCAGAGTTTTCTACTACCAGAGACTATAAATGAGGTTCAACTCTCTCTCTCTCTCTCTCTCTCTCTCTCTCTCTCTCTCTCTCTCTCACACACACACACACACACACATAGGATGGGGAATTATTTTCCTCTTCCAACTATAGTTCTGTAGTTCCATTATCATTGATGAGCGAATCTATTCTTTTTCTTGCATATTATTCCCAGGCTCTACTAATTCTATCCTGCAATTTATTATTAAAATTTTAGGGAAGTAATGCATATAGCAATATAGTAATGAATTTCATGAAAATATTTGCATATTTGATTACATTAAAGGCAACTGAATGGTTATACTACTTTGGAAGATTTTTCTCATTGAACTAAATAGTTTATCACCATATGATCTATCAGTCACATACCACATTATTTATGAGAAGTTCTGAGGAATTATGGAATTTTCTAAGAGCCTTATTAGTAATTATCAAACTTGGAAGCAGACAAGTTCTTATTTAGGAGAAATAAAAAACACATTAGTTTATAATTGTATATAAATATATATAACTATCTTATATTTGCACACATTTATTATTTCAATTACTAAAATATATTGTTAGACATGAAAAATAAGAATATTTGTGGCATGTAGATGTGAGTGTGAGCTTTGGGGTTATTATTTTAATACTTAAGATGCCATTCAAATTTTAAGTAGAAGAGTTCAATGATCTGTCACAATTTTTCAAAGAATAACATTGACAGTTGGGTAGTATGTGCACTAATAATTCTTACTGAATAACCCATGTTTCAAAGTAAACTGTAGATCAGTTTATTGATTTGCTCCAGACAAAATTTGCATGTGTATGCCTGTGTGTGCGTATGTGTGTGTGTGTGTGTGTGTGTGTGTGAGAGAGAGAGAGAGAGAGAGAGAGAGAGGAGGTAGGTAGCTAAATTATTATAAGCAAGAGCCCTTCAGAAGGTCTCTTTAATCTCATGATTTCTTATATTACTGCATCACACTAAACACTTATTTCTGTGTTTACATGATAAATGAAGCTAAACCTCTTACTCTTTTTATGCCATTAATCCAAAATGAAGATTGATGAAATACCTCTAATTTTAAAATTTTCTATTTAAATACAGCAATTTTGATATATAAAGTTTTTCCTTAGCAAGCAATATTTTTCTAAATTCAATATAATAGTAATTGGGCTTATTGGACTCTGGAAAGTTAATCATAAAAAGGATTTTATGTACTAAATCAGAAATGTCATATATAATTTCAATTTTGGAAATTGAAAAAAAAACAGAGAAATTCTCTTTGGACACATCCATAAAATTATTGTAAACATGCTACTCAGGACAATTGTTGATCAAAATATAACTCAAGTTGGTCATTGGCCATCAAATCATTTAGGATGGAACTAGAAATAATCGTTCTGAGTTAGGCAACCCAGACCCAGAAAGACGCACATGATATATACTTATTTAAAAGTAGATGTTAGCTGTTAAGGATATTCACACTACAATCCACAGATACAGAGAGACTAAGCACAGAGGACTCTAGGGAGATTCATGGATGTCCCTGAAAAGGGGAAGCTGAATACATTTTGCATGTGGACTGGTGGCAGGGTGGGGTGGAAAATAGGAGAAATCAGGTTGGGGAGGGAGGAACAGCAGGAGACAGAACCTGGAGAGACAGCTAAAACATTGGAGCATTTAAGGGGATGCATGGAAGGAAACCTACTGCAGTAGAAAGTTCCTGGAACCTCTGAGGGTTGGTGTAGAAGGTCCTTCTGTATTTCTGTTGCTTTCATTGGTTAAATAAAGAGACTGCCTTGGCCTTTTGATAGGACAGCCCTTAGGTGGGCAGAGTAGACAGATCGGAATGCTGGGGGAGAGAAGGCAGTGTGACAGATGCCATGCTTCTCTGGCCCAAGATGGACACTGGTTAGACTCATGCCGGTAAGCCACAACTCAAGTGGTGATACACATTAATGGAGATGGATTAAAATATTATGTGAGAGTTAGCCCATAAGGGGCTGGAGATAATGGGCCAGGCAGTATTTCAATGAATACAGTTTTCTGTGTAATTATTTCGGGCATAAGCTAACCGGGCGCCAGGAATGCAGCCCTCTCCTCCCTAATACAGAGGGTGATCCTAGCAAGAACTCCTTGTAATTGAGAATATAGAGTCTGAAATGACCATCTTGACTAGGCAAGACTTCTAGTGTTGGTACTGGGGCATCAACCTAACTACAAAACCTCGGACCTATGAACTATCTTGCTTGCAAGATGTACTGTGGCAATGGTGACTCAGAGTTTGTGGGAGTAGCCAACCTATGACTCGTCTAATATGAAGCTCAAGAAGCAAGAGGGTGCCCATGTAATTCCTGGATATCCAGGAGCAGAAACAGGAAGTTGGAGAGCCCAGAGACCTAGAGAAGAACGAAACAGGATTAAATAAATAAATAAATGTGATGATTCCTGATGGTACTCTACTATACACATAGGACAGTGCCTAGCTGATCAGAGTGCCTAGTCATCACACAGGCTTCGTCTAGCTGATGAGAGCAGATGCAGAAAAATATAGCCAAAGCAGCAATCATAGAGCTTGCAACAGTCTGTGCATGCATGCTGTGGTTGTGTATCTTGATGTTCTTGTGAAATTTGTGGGACTCCCAACAGTGGGAGTGGGGTTTGTCTCTGAATTTCTTGTCCTTTCTTGAGACCCTTTCCCTCCTAGTATGTTGTATCCTCCAGCCTTGATATGAGGGTTTGTGCATAGTTTTATTGTAACTTGTTATTCCTTGTTCAGCTGCTATCCCTGCGAGGGCTGCTTATTTCTGACGGGAAATGGAGGAAGAGTCATTCTGGGGAAGAGGGGAAGTGGGGAAGGGAAGAACTAGGAGTGGATGGTGGGGGAGGCTGACAGAAGAATAAATAAAAAGAAAAAGGAAAAAAACAGCTAAAGCCCTAACATTATTTTTCCACAAAAATTATTGATTACATTAACATCATTAAACAAATTGATTTTGAGACCACTTAGAACACTTTCAGAGTATAGTTCATTTTAGCAGACAAACAGCTCAAGCACTGGAGGTGTATCAAACACCAATAACACAGCAAAATAGTGAGTCCCAGTCTTATGGATAAGTCTACAAAGCATTCCCAAGCATAATCATGATCAGGGAGCAGAGGGAGGGAAGTGGGAATAAAGGGAAGAGAGGGAGGAAAGATTATAAGTCGAGGATCAGGGAATTTGCTGTGAAATTGTGTCTTCTAGTAACATCAGAATTTATACCGATAAAGCTGTATCAATATGACCACCCAAATATTCACTGAACAAGGATGAATCCCACAAAAACATGAAACTGTATGAGAAAAGCCTCATGATGCCTCAAGCTTATACATAGATCTACAGGGAACTGGTTAAAGCTGGGAACATGAAAGGTGGTTTTGTCATTCTTGATGAGAGTCATTTCAATTGGAGTAAGAAGAAAACTCAAAGAAGATTCAGTTTGTATTTGTCTGAGGGATAATGATATTGACCAGTATTTTTTTTTTGTTGTTTTTTTGTTTTTTGAGACAGGGTTTCTCTGTAGCTTTGGAGGCTGTCCTGGAACTAGCTCTTGGAGACCAGGTTGGTCTCTAACTCACAAAGATCCGCCCACCTCTGCCTCCTGAGTGCTGGGATTAAAGGCGTGCGCTACCACCTACTGGCTTGACCAGTATTTTTTTTAAATATTTCTTGACTATTTGTTTTACTTTGTTTCAGAAGTGTTTGTTCAATTCATTGGCCCATTTATCTATTGACAGTTTTGTTTCATTATAAATTTAATTTTGGCTGTTCTTTATTCTTGGTATTACATACTGGTCTAAAGTATACATAGCAGAGATTTTTCTACCACTTATAGGCTGTCTATTTAATCTACTGAGAGTTTCTTTTACTGTGCAGAAATTTTTTCTTTTAATGAAGCCTTATGTTGTTTGTTTTATATGTTTTGTTATTTGGTTTCTATTCAGAAATGTCATTCCTGTTCCTATATTCTGAAGTGTTTTCCCCAAGTTTTCCTTAAGCAGTTCAAACCTTGTCAGTTGTAAATTAAGTTTTATGATGCATTTTGAGTCGATTTTTGTGATAGATGAGCAATATGGAACTAATTTCATTCTTCTGGAACTGAATATCTAATTCTCTAGTGTCATTTATTAAACAGTTTTTCCCACAACCATATGTTTCTTACAGCTTTGTCAAAAATTAGTTGTCCAGAGATCCGTGGGATAATTTCTTTGTCTTTTGCTATAGGGAGTGGTACCATTAGGAAATGTGGCATTTTACGAATAGGTGTGGCTTTGTTGTCTCTTCAGTGGGCTTTAAAGTTTCTGAAGCTCAAGTCAGGTCCAGTGTCACTATCTCTTTTACTGATGCCTACCAATCTGGATGTAGAACTCTCTGCTACCTCTGCACCACCATGTCGGCTTACACAGCAGCATGCTTCCTACCGGGAAGATATTGGACCAAAGCTCTGAACTATAAGCCAGCCTTAATTAATTTGTTTCCTTTCTAAGAGTTGTTGTGCTCATGGTGTCTCTTCAAAACAATAGAAACCTTAACTAAGAAAGAAGTTGGTAGCAATACCATAACATCTTTGTCAATATTGTTCTGTCATGTAGTTTTCTTCTAGATAATATACCACCAACTTTGTTCTTTATGCTTTGGACACTTTTTGTAGGCTATGGTCTTTTGTGTTTACACATTAAATTTAGTATTATTTCCAATTTTGCAAAGTATGTTATTGACCTTTTGAAAAATATTGCATTGATTCAGTAGATTATCTTTAGTAGAGTAGTCATAGTCACAATTTTAATTCTGTGAATCCAGGAAAATGGAAATTATCAGAATTTTGTAGTGTTTTCATTTCATTGTTTCTGTGCAATGACTTCCTTGTAATAGTCTTCTACTTCCTTGTTTATATTTATTCCAAGATATTTTTGAAGCTGCTCTGAATGGGGTATTTTTCTACTATTTTCTCAGCAAATTTGTTATTCTTGTATATAAGTAGTTATTTGAGAGAAAAAATGACATTTGTCTTTCTGGATCACTGTAACCCTATTGATAATAAATTTTAAAAAATTAGTATGTTAAAATTCTCAAATCTGCTATAGAACATGGATCATTTCAAGTAAAATTATATCTGCTACATAAATATAATGTCAATAAATATAATTTGAGGTCATCATAGATTTTACACTTTATTCCTTTATTATGATTTATTCCTGCATATTATCAATTTCTTCATATACCACATTGATATTCATCTTACCTGCAAATGTTTAAACCTAAAACATCTGTCTTAAATCTCGAAGAACCATTGTCAAGCTTTAATATTAAAAATTAATTTTTGATAAAAATAGCAGTGACTTATTCCTCAAACAAAGGGAAAATCATATATAAATGTTTTAACTAAATAAATTGCAGAAATAAAAATGACATTTTTATCTTTCATAGTAGCTATCATACAATAGGTATAAAGTAAATACTCAAATTTTAGTTTTCCACTAATACATTGAAGCTTTATGTATAATATCAATCTCTCTTTACTGTATATTACTTTTTGTGTTTATAAACATTTCACCAAAATACATTATCAGAATATTTTTCCAAATTTAAATATTATGTTATTTCATCTTATCTAGAATTAGTGCTCAGATAGCAATTTTCTAATGAATATAGCAAGTAGTTTGTTGTACTTACTATAATTTCTGTGTATTTGAATGACTGAATCATTCATGATTTCTAGATAACTGTGAGGAAACACTATTGGAAAACATAGTTATTATTGATTCATAATTCATCCCTTATCTTGATTTGCTTCAGTGATCTGCCTATGGGCCTCTGACACTAAATTATGTGTGGCAAACGCTGATTTTACAGAGAATATAAAAATAACGTTGAGAAAACGAATTAGAAGGAATGTCTTAAAAATTGGAATGTTTACTTGTCATAAAACATGTACCTATTTTCATGTAAAGTCATCAATATGCATCTGTTTGTCCATGCCTTGGAGTTGCACACCCTCAAGTTGATTGGCTAGGAGACTTTCATCCAGATAGAGCCTCATTGGTTATTGCCTTCTGAAAATATAAAATCAATATTCCTAAGTTTTTCAAGTTTTTCAGATAGCCTAGAAAATCCAATCATGCTAGCACAGTGGTCATTTTAAAACTTTAAAATTGAATTTAAACAATTATAATTAATAGATAGAAATTACTATTTGCCTGATAATTACTATAATTGTTCATGAGTAAACCAATATATGTGTTAGCATTTCCTTCATCTCTTTACCAGTTTTGTTTTATACTCCATAATTTAAGAAAAAAAAGACTACTTTTCCATAACTTTAACAAGTTCCATTTACAAAACTTTAATATTACTTGTTCTGTAATTTTGAACCAAGAAACTATATAAATAGAACATGTGAGTTACTGAAAGCAAATTTATTGAAGTAAACAGCTTCAATTCTTTGAAATACTGTACTAAATTATGTGTAGACACCTAGAAGATACATAGCAGTAAATTTAATTTTCTGAATATTTTATATTTTTGGTACTTGGAAACATCAGCATGAATTTATGTTCAATTTTAATCTGTTTTTCAATACTTTATAACTGTAAATGCAATTTGATATTTATTGCCATTTATTGTTGTCACTTAAGTTTCTTCTTCCTTGAGAAATCAAAACTTCTTGAGCATCAAAGGGAATTATAATTTATGACTTAGATATTTTATTTTTCATTTATCTTCTTTGAAGAGTGCTATCTCCTTTATATTCAGAATTTGCTGAAAAAGCTCACACTTCTCCTCAGAAATGATTTTGCCATTGACATTTATATTAGACTGTGAATATATTGGCCTGAAATTCATATTCACTATTTTGTAACTCAAAATGTTCACAATGGCAATTTGTGTGTTATATCAAAACTAAAATTACTTTTGGGCTAGATTGATTCTATATTAAACTGAATTCTAAAGTAAACTAAACTATTATAATTGAAAATACTACTATACTAACCTTTAACATAATGACATCCTACATTCTCTTTGTAAAAGGAAGAAAAAAATGAAATAAAACCTATTTATTTTCTTTACTCTCTAATAAATAGCCTTTATATCTCAAATGTTTTCTTTTCTATTTTATCTTAGTTTGAATGGTCTCAAATTGCCTTAAACCTAAAATCCCACTTCATGTTTCATTTGTCACTTTGGTATAATGATTACCAAATGCTTACAACAGAATCCCGTATATGACTTGTTTCCACAAAAGAAATAAAACTTACTATGAGTCATACCATATATAATCTTAAACATTAAATAATAATTTTTAAAAGGTTTAAATGTTCTTATTTCACTATTATTCATATTATAAAATTATTATACATATTCACAAGTATTTATTTGTATAAGAGAGAAAGGATTGAATCTACTTTTTATTCTAAAATTATCTGTCCACTTTGCTACATTCAATTGAAGTGAATTTTCACCTGATTGCTGTTCAACAGATATGTTGTGAACAAGAAGTATTGAGAACACAAAGGCTGGAGGTAATATCCATTTTTTTCATAGCTCACTGACTATTTTAGTAACAATACTCCTTGTATAAAACTTCTGTTGCAACAGCAGCTAACTTTGGCAATTATCTTTGTGAGAATCTGTAATAAGCATTCCTATACCAAGTGCAGATATGGAAAATGAATTTATCATATGTTTAAACCTTTATTACTTGGCAGTAATTGCCTAAAACACCATTTAGAGAGAAACAAAGATTGTCATGAGGAACTTCTTACCATGGAATACCAATTTAAACTCTTTTAGGAATTCATTCCCTATCTAAAAACATTATTATTTTGACTCTATATATTATTCAAGGCCAGATTATATCTTCATATCTTCATTTTCAATAAATTCATTTGTTGCACAAAGTTACTTTTCACTAACACAAGCAATGCTTATCTGAAAATGCTATTTGTAATAGTGTTTTGGTCTTTACTATTAAACATGTGATGGTTTTCACTTCTCTGAATTTGAATTTTCTGCAACAGAGGAAAGACAAACTTCAAGCAAATACATGTAATTGATCATAAACTCCAAATGGCTCAGTGATAACATTAAATCAATTTACTATAATATAACTTTCCATAAATGAGCGTATGATTAAATTCCAAGTTTAAATCTTTAGTTATGTGTTAAATATATGCTTTCTAATATTTGCTGTCATGGTCAAAAAGGTCAGGGTTATTTTTTGGAGTAAAACTTTATATATATGTAACTAAGTTCAAAAGAATGCTCCTAATGAAAACTCTTTCGGATACCTGATAGATAGTTGATAGATGTTTTTATATCCATTAAAAGCTATTCACTCTATTCACTGGCCAATTGCTTGTTCTCTCTCTCTCTTTCTCTCTCTCATATATATATATATATATATATACCTTTTACAGCAATCCATTTTATAGAGACTTTTGTATTGCCAATTTAGTGAGTGCTGATACTAGCAAATCTGTACAGTTTTACTCTAGGAAGTTTATTTAAGAATGCCCTTTTTTTTTACAATGTCAATACTCCAGTCTCCATTAACTTTGAAGGCAAAGAAAAGCTTCCCACTTTTCCCTTAGCTCTTAGTATTATGATAGAGATTCCAATTGAACAATTTAATCAGAGATAGTTTATACAATAAACTTTAATCATAATATAGGGGCATGAACAGTAGAGAACTTGAACAGTTTCATTTAAACAGAAGATATAAAAGTACATGTTTGACTATGTTTTTTTGGGAAGAAATGATAAAGTGTTAAAACTTTTCAATAAAAGAAATAATTACTTTAAGTATTGCCTCATTGTAGAAAGAATTTTCTAATTATAGTCACTGACACCTTTCTCTCAAGGAGAAATTTTAAAAATCTCTTATACAACCAACATGTTCTTATTTAGAAATAACTTCTCAAACAGGATGATTCAACTGACCATGATTCTTGAATTAACAAATTCTGCTGGAATTGCTCTACTGTAAATAATATTAGCCTTATCTAAATTTCTTGTAGGGCTATTTTCTTTTGCCATTTTTGTGCAATAAGATGTTGATAAACATGTAAAATGAAGCCCCTATTTTTTTTCCTTTTGGAAATTGTCTTCTCTACCATCTCTGCTATAAACTGCAAATATATATTTATTGCATAAAATAAAGGATATTTTAAACCTCTTTATTGCAGTATTCTACTTTATTTTTGATACATTAAAGAAATATTTCCTGATAATTAAATTATTTTCTTTAATTCTAGGTGAAGAGATGTTATATGATATGAAATAATAAATATTAATTAGAGAATTATTGTTTAAAACATTTATGGTGATATTTAAGATAATCATCAATCTGACTACAGAGTAAGGTCAGTTCAGACAACCTCTCCTCTATTGATTAGGGTCTTAGCTGGGGTCATCCCTGTGAGTTCTTGGGAATTTTTCTAGAGCCAGGTTTCTTGCTAGCTCCATAATGGCTCCCTAAATCAAGATATCTCTTTCCTTGCTCTCATATCTGTCCTTCCTCCATCTCGACTATCCCATACCCTCAAGTTCTCCTCAACCCCCCTTCTCCCCTTCTTTTTACCCCTGCCCCCCTGCCCCCCAATTTTTGTCTGATTCCAATTTCCAGGTGGGTCTGTATATATATCTGTCTTTGGGTTCATCTTATTACTTAGTTTCTCCAGGATCCTGAACTATAGTCCCGTTGCCCTTTGTTTATGACTAGTATCCACTTATGAGTGAGTAGATACCATATTTGTTTTTTGGGGGGGTCTGGGTTATCTCACTCAGGATGTTTTCTAATTCCGTCCATTTGCATGCAAAATTCAAGATGTCATTATTTTTTACTGCTGAGTAGTACTCTAATGTGTAGATGTTCCACACTTTCTTTATCCACTCTTCAGTTGAGGGGCATCTAGGCTGTTTCCAGGTTCTGGCTATTACAAATAATGCTACTATGAACATAGTTGAACAAATGCTCTTGTAGTATGACTGAGCACTTATTTGGGTATATTCCAAAGAGTGGAATTGCTGGATCATGAGGCAGGTTGATTCCCCATCTTCTGAGAAACTGCCACACTGATTTCCAAAGTGGTTGCACAAGTTTGCATTCCCACCAGCAATGGATGAGTGTTGCCCTTGTTCCACAGCCTCTCCAGCATAAGCTATCATTAATGTTTTTGATCTTATCCATTCTGACAGGAGTAAGATGGTGTCTTAAAGTTGTTTTGATTTGCATTTCCCTGATAGCTAAGGAAGAAGAACATTTCCTTAATCCAACATAGGTATTTTGAAAATACCTTGACTTCAAAAGATATGTTACTTTGGAGAAGAGGTTTTGCTTTTGTTTCCACAGGAAATGAGAGGCTGTGGATTCATTCTGAGTTAAGAGAAATCAGGTTTGATCAAGCAAGACCACCTGAGAAATTTCTGGTAGGAACAGTTGGCCCAGATGTCAGAGTCCTATGTTCCAGAACATATTCAAGATGCTGCCTGAGATGATCAAGCCTCACAGGATACTCCAGTCAGGACTTGATCATAGTTCTAAATTTTCTTTAGGTCCCCATAAGATTATCAGTGCCCCCAACAAGCAGGAAGTAGCCTATAAAACTATGCCCACATTCCCAAAAACTGGACAATGGATAATTTCCTTTGTTTAAAAAAAAGAGGGGCAAGTGATATGGGACCATGTCCTGTATTCTGTCAATTATATTTTAAATGAACACTGATTGGCCAGTAGCCAGGCAGGAAGTAGAGGTGGGACAACAAGACAGGAAGTAGAGGCGGGGCAATGAGAACAGGAGAATTCTGGGAAGAAGGAAGCCCATCTCTCTGCAGTCCTGACCAGCCACAGAAGAAGCAAGATGTGACTGCCTCACTGAAAAAGATACCAAGCCATGTGGCTAACATATACTAGAATAATAGGCTAATATATGTTATAAGAGTTAATAGGAAGCCTGAGAGAATGGGCCAATCGGTTTGTAGTAAAAAAAAATTATGACTTTAAGTATTATTTATATTATCAAGATTTTCATATATTCTCTTACTTTTAAAATCTATTTATTATTTATGTCCATTAGATTACATTCAATTTATTTTATTTCTAAATATAGTTTTAAAATTTTTTGCAATGTATTTTGATCATATTTACCCCCAGAAGCCTCTCCAGGTCTATCATTGCTAGGCTTCTTTAGCCTTCTTATTCCCCAGGAAAAGGTGAGTGCACTATCTGACCATTCCGCAACCCCACAAGCAGGACAAACAGATGCGATATGGAGTCAAATCAAAGCAGGAACTGAGCTTATTACTGTGAGGATCATCTTATATAGGTTAAGTGACATCATGTCATACGGGGGTACCTCCAGTCAATGAGAGACAGCCAAGCCCTCCCTCTGGCTGGAGGGGCATCTACCTAGATTTTGCTGTCTCAACCCCTCTCGGTACCTTGAAGACTATACTTCAAACACACGTCAGGCTTTTCTCTGTCCTATAGGCCTCGGGGTGTAGACCCTGAGATAATTTCGGCCCCAGATCTCCCCACTCCTTATCATGGTCACCAAGCCAGAATAGACCACCAGGGAGAGAGTACAGGTCAGGAACAGCCACCCCTGTCTGGAGTTTTGGCCTGGATACCCTCAAATTGAGAGTTCATCCATGGGGTGAGATGTATTGAGCCTGTCATAATGTACTTGAAGGGCCATGAGTTGTATCTGTTGAATCAGGTTTTGGAATGCTTGTTTCAGCCTTTGGAGAATGCATGGGCCAAAAAGAGAGATCAATAAACAAATAGCCATTGGCCCAATTAGGGAAGAGATGAATGTGTTAAGCCATGAGGACCAATTAAACCATGTCTCATAGAGTTCCTTTGTTGGTATCATTTGAAGTTCTGGCCTCCAGCTGCTCTTCCCTTCTAGAGATCTTTACTTTCCTTCTGATTTAAGTTACTGAAAGTTGTGTCATAATTGTTTACCAGCTCTGCTTCATGAGCACGTGTTGCCTTGAGGATCAGAGGATAAGGTTTTCACCTGTTGGCCCACTTGATGGTTGGGTATATAAGCCTCCTTGGTGCTATTGAATAAAGGGCTTCTTACCAGTGACTAGAGGTCTGTGTCTCTGTCTCTCTGTCTGTGCTGTCTCTGTCTGTGTGTCTTTGTGTGTTACAACCTCCAGCCCCTTGCCCAAATCTTGTGAACTGTATGGTAGTGCATAGAGCGCAGACAGGCATTGTGCGCTGCAGTCCTTGACTTAAATGAATTAGTATCTTTTCTTAACTCATCTAGGATTCTTGTAACTATCCCAGAATGGTCCACATAGAAGCCACATTCTTCCCCAAGTGCCCTTCAAATTCCTCTCTGTTCCATAAATAGCAAGTCCAAGTCTCTCCTATTTTGCAAGGATACCCTTGCTAAGCAATCCAAAGACTTTTGTAAATAACTTTAGTCTCCATCATTTCTAATTATGTCTATCCCAGTCTGCTCACATCCCCAGTAAAAACAATAGTAATCAAGAGCCCCCACACAGTTTCTAATAACAGATGTAGTCTGGTGGCTTCCTGGGCATACATAAAAGGGTGTCTGAAGGAGGGCATGTCTCCTAAGGACATGAGAACTCCCAGCCTCATTAGGGTAAGATGCCTGGATGCACCCCGAAAGCGTCCACATTCAGGTCTCCCTTGGATCCCTGGAATCCAGTCTCCCATATCCCAGCTCCCACATGCCAAATCGCAGAGGTCAAATATCAGTTTAGGCCACCATATCCAGGGTGTCGTCATCTGAGAAATCTGGTTTAGGATTTTTCCAGTGCCAGTGCTCAACAAGATTCACGTCACCTTCTGTGGTTGATGGGGGCTTGTTGTCTGGACCTTGGTCCCTGTGAGAAGAATTAACATGATTACCACTGGGAAGGCCATCTAAAATAGATAAACAGGTAACACTTTCCTCAGGGTCAGTCTCCCTTGGGCAGTGGTTATTTTTCTTTTCTTGTGTTTGAATTTAAGAGTTATCCACCATAATCTCTGTCTTTCTTTATTAGTCATCTTGGTCTTCCCCATTGTTCTGAGGGGAGGGAAGAATTTTAAGTTATGCATAGATAGACATATAGGTGTTTCCCCTCTGGGAAGACACATCCATATCCTCAGCTATGTATCAACAAGGGATCTGGGCCCTTCCAGTGGTTAGTAACAGGATTATTCCACCTAACCTTTAGGCAGGGCCTCATTGGTAGGGATCCCCATTGTTACTGGAAACTATTTTGTTCATCTGATTTTTGAAAATTTAAAATATTGATGGTTAATAATGCCTTTTGTAGTTGTAGATGGGGAGACTTCCCCCCCTTTTTTTATAAGGACCTCTTTGAGATATTGGTGACATCTTTTGACAATCGCTTGACCCTGAGGGCTGTATGGGATCTCAGCGGTATGGGATATATTCCATCTCTGAATTTTTTTGATGTTTTACTTATAAAACAGGGGCTGATGTTGGTCTTGACATGTTGTGATAGTCCCAAAATAGCAAAACATTGTAAGAAGTGGCCTTTGGCATGGGTTGCCCTTTTCCCTGAGTGGGCAGTAGACCAGCATGCCTTAGAATATGTGTCTATGGTCACAAGCATACACTTCAATTTGCCAAACAGAGGGTAATGCCTGATGATATTGGGTTCTAACCCTCTTGGGTTCACCCTTGGCCTTTGTAAAGGGGGGGGTGTGCAGAAAAACTATTGATAAGTCTTACATGTATAAGCAATTCTCTTTAATTCTGTTGCGGAGATCTGGGGTATAGGTATTTGAGTCTTCTCCAGTTGATATGAGTTAAGTCATGCATTTGGCTATCATTTTGTATGGGCAGAGTTGAGACCTCTATGAGACAGGCCCATGAAGCTGCGGCATCTGCATCAGCATTCCCTTGGGAAATGAAACCAGGGAAGTTTTGGTGTCCTCTGAGATGTTGAATATATATGGGTTTCTTTTTTCTACCTTCTAAGAACCATCTGAGTTGTATCATCAAGGGAGAAATAGGATTAGCATCCAATCTTATATAGACATAGGTTAAGTGTGGGAGTAGGTTCACCACATAAGCACTGTCTGAATAGAGGTTGCAGCGTTCTGGGACCTCTTGTAGGGCAGTATATGCAGCCATCAAACATTTCTTTAATTTGAGTGGATCCCCACAAGGAAAAATTTTTGTAATCTTTGTCTTGGTCTCCCTTGCAGGGAAAACTACAAAGGCGGACCTATTCTTCCCACCATCTGCTCAAACAATGAATGCTTGGGGCTTGGGCCTAGAAGAAAAGACTAAGGGGATGCTCCAGTGTAGTTATTGATATAGCTTCACTAACCGGGACTTCCCAGATTAGGTGTCCAGTGTCCCCAGAAATCCCTTCAGGGTGAGACTCAATTGAGAGCAATGTTTGGCCACTCATTCTAAATCCTTAATTTTGAATGGAATTATTAATTTAGAGGGATCTTTTCCATATTGTTGGAGGGATGTACCCCTGATTTTTATGATTATATCAGCTATTTGATCAACTAGTGATGACATAAGTCACAAAACAATCCCACACCAGTTCAGAATTATGAATAATAAAAGGGTTATTTTTTAAGGGAAAAACTTACAGATCACTGTCCTAGATAACAGTCCTCTGCGTGAACAGGAACAGAGTTTAGCAGCTGGAAGCAGAGGCCAAAACCAAGATAGCAGGCACACATTTACCTCTGCTTTTACAGTATAAGAGATCACACCCAAGTGGGCTGGTATCTTAAAGGCTATTGGCTGAAGGAGCAGAATGTGCCCCAGCAGCACCTCCCCCTTTGTTTAAATAAGAGAGTTCCAAACCCAATATAAAACTATATACACTAGGAACAGATATCAAGTATAAGATTAGAATTACAACCAGCACAAACGAAATTAAGCAAGGAACGTATGCTAAATGTTTTAATAAACATTCTATCCTAAGGAGTCTGAGTCTTGTATTAGAGTGCCCACCAGGGTGGTGTGTACCCATTCTAGTGGTTGTGACTGCTGAATAATGGCAGCCAGCATGGTCTTTTTCCCTAATAATATCCAGCCTTGGATTGGAATGTTAGGATTCTATCTTACCAAAAAGCCTGATGGAGCTCATTGACGAATTCAGTGAGTGCCTGAGAGCCGTCAGGGGCAAGGAAATGATCTCCTAAGTTTGCCCCCCTTTTAGGATATCATATAACACATGTAGTATCCCAGTCTCTACAGGCAACCAGGGTCTTTCCTAGTTCATTTCCCCCAGTATCTTTTGTAACCCAGATAAAGTGAGAGGCTCAGGCAAGACTAATTGGGGTCCGTTTACTTTGGCTTGAGTGAGTGTTAATTAGGATCTCAGTATATGAAATGGGGGTACCATTTGTAATTTGTTTGGGGCTATTTTAAACCCATGTTGTTTGAGGATATTAACAATAGTGGTTACCCAGGGAGCTAGCCTTGTTTCCTCTAAATGCCCAATTATTAGATCATCCATATAAACATATAGGAGGGTATTATCTTTGTCAAAATAAGGAGAGAGGATACTATACAAATATTGTTGGCAAAAGGCCAGACTATTGGCCATCCTCTGTGGGAGAAGAGCCCATTTTTATCTCTCATCATGTCAAGAGGAGTTAACTGTAAGAATGGAAAAGGCAAACTTTTCGCAATCCTTTTCATGATGAGAAATTGAGAAGAATCAATCTTTTAGATAAGTTACAGTGAGGTGAAACTGGAAAGGGATTTCTGGGGCCCAAGGTAAGCCTCTTAAAGGAGCTCCTATTAGCTCCATACAGATATTGATTGCTCGTAGGTCCTTTAACATTCTCCAGGTCCAATTAGGCTTACATATCACAAACACAGGGCTGTTCCAGGGGCTCATTGAGAGCCTTGTCCAACCTTCTTTAAGCATATTTCTGGCAATTTCCTTGAACATCTTAAGTTTAAGTTCAACCCATACTGGCTTATCAGGTGCCCACCTAATGGGGGGACCCTGGGGGCAGTGGCCTCTACTTTTGGGGGTGAATGCAGGTATTGGGGATCTGCCTGATGACACCTTGCTCAGTTTTATCATCATAAAATTCTGGGTGGTTAGCGGTAATAATAGCATCCATTTGTCCTAACAAATCTTGTCCCTGGAGGCTTGCAGACAACCCAGGAGGATTAGAGACCTGAACTTTCCTTTGTCTCTGTATGGCCCAACCCAAGTGTATATTCACTTCTTCCTGGCAATCATGAAGCCCCCTTATTTGTCCCAATCTTCTCTCCCATTTTATCCTTTCCAGGGCGGCTGGGGGCATAAGGAGGCATCTCCTGGTCAGAGACAATATCTACTTTTCTTTTTGTCTTTGTTTCTGCCTTCCATATTCCTACTCCCTGGGACTGCCCTTCAGTAAATTGTGCCCATTTTTCATCTTCCCCCACATCTGTCTCTTTTTCTCCTGTTCTTTTGGTTAATTGGTTACTTTTGAATTCTTTAGACCTCTCCCGATCTTTTACTTTTTCCTGCTCCTCACCTATCTCCTTCTCCACTGCCCTCTTAGCCACTTGGTTATTTTCAGATTCTTTAGATCTCTCCCAGTCTCTGACCTTTTCCTTACCAGCTGTTGGGGGAGGCAGAGCAGTGGGGTGAAAACATGCCTTAAGGGCTGTAATAGTTGGATAGAATCCCAAAGGTGGGTATATATCAAAGTGTTTTCCCCTTTCTCTGGCCAGAGTCTCCACTGAGTTCCATGTGTTCCATTAGAAAAGATTCCCAGTGGGTACCCAGGGTGCCAGGGTAATTATATCCTCCCATGCCTGGATCACATTGTGGTCTGACAATTCCAGGCCTTGGGATAGTAGCATATATCTCAATGCCTTAAGTACTGGGTCATTTTTGTGTGAAGTTGTGTTACCCATCATGGGGTCCCACTCACCTTGATGACCACTTTGCCCTGGGATCCGTTGCCCTACATTGGGCTCTAGTAGCTAGGCATTCTTAGCCTCCTTATTCCCCAGGGAAAGGTAAGTGTTCTATCTGACCATTCTGTAGCCCCACAACACAGGGAAATCAGATGAAATGAGGAGTCAAATCAAAGCAGGAACTCAGTTTATTACTGTGAGGATCAGCTTATATAGGTTAAGTGACATTGTGTGATGTGGGGGTACCTCCAGACAATGAACGACAGCCAAGTCCTCCTTCTGGGAAGACAGACATCTACCTAGATTTTTCTGTCTCATCCCCCCTCAGCTTTAAGACTATACTTCAAACTAGAGCCAGGCTTTTCTCTGTCCTACGGGCCTTGAGGTACAGGCCCTAAGATAATTTGGCCCAACATATCATGATTTCCCTAACATTCCTACTTTGTATCATTTTATTTTAAACCAACAGAAATTTGTGCTGCAAATATAATCTTTCATTATAAAGGATACTCACTTTACCTACTAATGACCATACCCTAAAATAAAAGTTAGTTTTCCTCTCTTACTATCAATTGTCAATAGCTGTTAAATTATAGATGAGATTTCATGCTTATCTCCATTCTCCATGCTGGGATTTTGTCTGGCTTGGATTTGTACAGGTCTTGTGCATCCTTATTTACTTTCTATGAATTCACATGTGCATCTGCTAGACTTGTCCTGGAATCACTATTCTCATGTACTCATCTACCACTTCTGGGTGTTACAATGCTTCCAATCTTTCATCTACAATGATCTCTAAGTGTTGGGAAGCAAGGTGTGAAATAGATGTTACATTTATGACTGACCAATCCACAGTCACTTATTTTCTATATCCCCATAGTAACCAAAATCTACTGTGAAGAAAAGTCACTATTATGAGGGCTGAGAAATACTCAAATCTGTAAGTATTATGATTAGCCATTAAGAGTCAGTTTAGCACTATGTATGTTTGGCAGAATAATAGTAGTATGTCCTTGGCCTTGCAACTGATGAGCTTCCATCTTATGGAGAGGGTGTTAAATCAAATACCAAAGCAAATGTTCACTCCTATAACATTTCTGACACTATAGTTCCACTACAGTGAAATCTAGTTAGGACAGTCAATATTGTATCTCATAGGGTTCATAGCTGGGTAAGAATAAGGATAATTTCACTTTTCCTGCAGTGAACATAACATCTTTGCCTATTAACTAGTAGAGATGAAGTTTTCAGTTGGATGTAAGCTTGAATTTTCCATGTTCTATGATTCAAATATGTGGTATTTTGAAAAATAAAGTCTTATCAAGTTCTGGATAATGACATATGAAGAAATATACTATGACTTAGTGATATAGTAATTATTATAAAATTGTGTTTTTGTTTGAAAAAAATGTATAGAAGACAAACTTCAATTAAGATAATCACTACTATATTTAATAAACAATAGTTTTTCTTTTTCCCATTTTGTTAGCTCTTTAAAAGGCAGGGAAAGAGGACAGTATTAGGAAATTTGTTATCATAAAAATCTTAAATAATAATTTACATGAGAGCATCCACTAAATTTTGACATTTAAAGATATTGATTTCGGTGTCAGCCAATTACAAATTTAGTAACTCTGGCTTAGTCACATACTGGAGAAATATAATTAAATGATGTAGTAAAATAAAGACATCTTCAGTTTTTCTAAGCTATTACCATAGACCTTTAGAAGTCTCTAAAGGACAAGCCAAGCATCTAAGAGTTTGCAACAGGGCTCCAGAAAAACAGAAAATAGAAATTTGTTCTCAAATATTTTATATTCATACTTATTTTAAATGATAAGCATAAAATAAATATATGACAAAATATCTTTTGGAGTTGATCATATAGATTGGTAATCCCCTTTAAATCTCTGATATGTTTAATATCAATTTGGTTAAATTGGCTCATTTGTGTATCCATATGAAATTTAGGTATAGTTCTATTAGTGTAAAGATTGTCAGTTTTATAAAAATTTAATTAAATCTCTAACTTTAGTCTAATTTCAAATGATTTTTTTTAACATAGACATGACATAAGTTTCTATTTTTTGTGTTAACTTTTTATTGGATAGGTTTTGGTATCTTGGATTTCTAAACCTAGGTGCCCCTCAATGGAAGAATGGATCAAGAAAGTGTGGATTATATACTCATTAGAATACTACTCAGCGGTAAAAAACAAGGACATCTTGAAGTTTGCATGCAAATGGATGGAAATAGAAAACGCTATCCTGAGTGAGGTAACCCAAACCCAGAAAGATGATTATGGTATGTACTCACTCATTAGTGGACCCT